>QNGE01003311.1:0-80334 GCA_008508345.1 Paragonimus westermani | reverse complement strand
TTAGGGTTCTCAACCAAAGCCTTTGGCTCAAAAGCCTGTACCGCAAGGCAGCGGGTGGGTGGCGGTGTACCAGAAATGGTGCGTTTTTCAGGAAGAGATACCAACCATCTTCCAACCCCCAACCTGGAGGACCAGGAGACTGTGGTTTGTCAGACCTCTACCTGTTGGCCTGTCTGGTATGAGTAACTCTGTCCAGTTTAGCCCAAAACGTCATCGAGATGCGCAAGCCGTCACGCCACGTCAAAGTCCACTCTCACCGTGACGGTTAATTAGGTTTCTTTTCAGGAGGAACGGTGCAAAATTATTGAAATAAATAGACTTACTGTTCCAAGTACCCTTTCTGTTTATCGCGCGCTGAACTGAGCCGTTAGCAAGGCAAAGGAAACTTACATCCAAAAAGCCTGATTGGCTACCCCTTTCAGTCCCCAACGAAAATTGCGAATTTTGGCCTACAGAATTGAACGTGGCTAAGGTGTCAGTGGGATTTCCGATACCGGTTAATCATAGGATGCTATCCGCCTACCTCTTATAAATCTGCGTTGACCTACGGTTGACATCAACTCCCTTTTTTAATTTCGCTGTGAAAATGTCTGCAACGAGGGGCTCGTGTGTGCAATTCAAGTTTAGTCAAACGCATCTGGGTGTGTATATCACTGACCTCGGCATAATCACGGGAAGCCTATGCTTTTCTTTGTGGGAACCTTAAGAAATAAAGACGAAACGCTTAAATTGACATGATAACTTGTATTTACTAGATCAAGGGAGTCGTGCGAAGTGTGCTTCGAAAGTTTCTGCTTGACAGAATTTTATTCCAATAAATGTCATGCAACTTAGCTCGACAGTGGAGTAACAGTCAACTAACAGTCGTACTGTCACACTGGATAGGTTCTAATCACCTGCAATGCGATGAGTGCATTTCGTTCAGTCTACCAGATAAAAGTCACCCAATCAAGGGCATTAAGGAGTACGATTCTGTTCACAGCCGAAGCCATCGGATTTCGCCTGTAGAACCCACCACGTCTCCTCATCAGGTTTTTGTACTACTTTCGTTAACCCCCAACCATACAAGCCTGTTAATATTCATTGTTCAAATGAGGTTTTATCTAACGTTTTAAATTTACTTGACTGACCCCACGACCATCAGTCCTCCTTTCTCCCGGATAATGATCCTCGTACAGAATTGTGATACATTGAGACCTGGTTAATACCTGAAAACGAGTATGTTTGCTCCACTTAATTTTTCGGGATTAGCATTCTCAAAAGTGATGTTAGTGCGACGGATTCGTCAGTTAATTTAGTTTCTCTGAACGCTATATTCACAAACAACGTGGTGACAATAAGATAAGGTAGACTGAACGACTCGCATTAGTTTGTGTACATAGATTTATAGGTCCACCACAGTACGGGCGGATATTTCCGATGAATTGACTCTGTCATACAGCTCTAACGGGTTCTTAGTTCATGGTGGAGGCGGTCGCCGTGATGGATAACTTCGGAACTGATCTGAAATAAATGGCAGCCTCCATTGTTCTTCAACTCATAATCGTCAATAAAGTGAAAGCACGTGAGCGAGGAGAAAACGAACGGTGCGCGACCTTTGGGGAACAATGGAAAGTTTATCGGGTGGGAAGTCAGGATTCTGATTCATACAACCTACTCTCGTGATATCGCAGATCGTTTTGTCCGTCAAAGGGAAAATTTATCTGTGATACCTTCAAAACTAACGGGATAGGTGGTAACTAGGTTTCTTTGAGGTGTTCGGTACTGGAATGGGCAAAAATAAGGGATTTCCAGTCGAAACTGGTACTTAACGTTTACAAGACCCAACCAATTTTGTGGCAGCTTGTAATTGCTACCGCCACCGATGTCTGCGTTGGATCACTCATCGCGTTGCACCAAGGAGTAAGCAACGAAGAGGCTAGGAAGCGGATATTTAGAAGTGATTGTCAAACTAGTTCTTTTGTTCATTCCTCACATTTTCACAAAATTACATGGTTAGCCCATGTACCAAGTATGCCAGATAATCTTCTGCTATACCGTGCACTTTTTGCAGATGCGGCGTCTGACTGGTTTAAGGTGCGATGTGGATAGATGATGACCTGGCCTAGAGAAACAGTCTTTCACCAGTAGGCCGATCACTGTGGGTCGAGTTGATCACTGGGGCAGGGGACCTCGGGACTGACAGTCTGTGGCTGGAGAGGCTAGGTGAAATGTCGACTAATCGTGCTCAGAGGGTTGAATGTTGTCGTCTGGCCGAATTGTCTGTGAAATGAGTGCACTTATTGACGTGGGGCAGTGAAAGTCATAAGAAAGTGGTCTTGTTGATGACGCTTTACTTCCATTCATAGCTCGATTGCTTGTTTGAAAGGTGTGGGCACCTTTTGTCCCATGACAAATTTTAACAGTGCTTTGAGTCTGACGAAATCGTCAGAGCATAACCCATGGGTCCACTTATGAACAGTGTGAAGAAGTATCTCCGGCCGACTCCGTCGGCAGACCGCAAATTTGGGGGTAGTTTCACAGACTGACAGTCGGTTTTTCGTCTTCTTTCCATAAGTCGGTGAGGAAATGTCCGGTTACTACTCATTAATGATAATCAACTGTCTCACTTAAATCGATGCGATAAATGAGCGTTTTGTGACTTACTTTGTCCGGTTTGGCTGTAAAATATTGAATGAAGCTGTTTGAAAATGTTGTTGTAACTACTGCCACTTCTGCTGCCAATTATGAACACAACGAAAGATCGATATTACTGATGAGTTATTTCCTCTTTATATCTGGGGCAAACATTCCAGACTGTTCGTCATTCTTATCATTTATCTAAGTTCTTTCAGATTTGCTCTGAGTTTCAACAAACGACTTTAGAGAAGAAATGTACTTCTTAACGGTACGTTTGTTTTCTAAGGTGTACCAATTTTTGGAAGTGTAGTCATTTATATTTACCAGCTGCATCTTGGTTGCTACTGCTTGCTTGCCATGGTTGTTTTATTGGCGAAGGCGGCACATGCGCAAATGTTTGGCCCATCACTATGGGTTATCTGCCGAGTCTCCAAAACTGATAGCCTTCTTTCACCCCTATTGCACCTCGGGTGGAGGAGGCGAACGAGTTTTGTGGTCCGCAATTCAGGCGATGCTTTCAGAGTAAGTATGGTGTACATCTGAATTACTCCGTAGGTCAATCCCAGGAATCATTGTTGTTTACACGCATGATCCGATGTGTGTTGAAGGTAGACAACAAGTGTTTGATAACGTAAGGCACGTGTTCGGCATTTCGTTGAGTACGAGTCAGGACAAACCTACGACTGTTGTGCATTTCGTCCGCTTGAGGAGTGTCAAGCTGTTATCTCCAAGTCTCTATCCTATCCTCACCCTGGCTGGCCAAGCATTGGGATCTATTCTGGTCGGTCTGGAAGCATTGGCTCGCTGCCCGCCTGATATTTATCTTGATACAACCGGTTTTGCCTTTACCTTGCCTTTGGCCAAGCGGATCGCCAGTTGCAAGACTGGCGCCTATGTTCATTATCCAATGATCTCATCGGATATGCTCGATCGGATCTGTCTGACATTCAATTCAGAAACAAAACCAGTCCAGCAGTTATCGTATAATCATGCGCAGTGGATCAAACAAAGTCGAATCCTTTCTTATTTCAAGTATTATTATTACCGTTTCATGTTGATTGCTTACGGATGGTCTGGCAGTCCTCGAAATGTGGACCTTGTGTTAGTAAACTCACTCTGGACCTACAAGCACATACGCAGTCTTTGGGGTGGAAAACCACTTGTTCTATATCCACCGTGCCCATTGCCAAAAAGTTCTTTTACTACGGAGGAAAGGCTGCCGTGGATCATGTCTATTGGACAATTTAGGCCGGAAAAAAATCACGAGGTGAGGATGATAATCATCGGTTTTGTTTCCGCGGCAGTAGGAAACTCAGTTTTTTTCGTAGTCGTAATTCCGTTAAAAGATTTTTTTATTAGTGTTCGGCTAAGTGAATAATAACCATTTATTCACTTAGCACATGGAGTGTGAGGTCAACAACGTGGTTTCACACAATGCCATGAAGGCAGCAAAACGGGTGTTTACAAGAAATACTACTCAAACGCTACTGAAGCATAAAACACTTTTGAAGGTTCTAAGAACAGGAATTTCATTTTGGTGTATTTCACATAACAGTATGCATACAAGTTCGCGTTAGTTGAGTTTGTATGCAAAGTTGCCAAAATTAAAGTACTAACTGGACCAAATGTTTTTACGGTGTATACTTCCGGATGGGAACCGTCTTATGCAATCAGCGTGACTCTCTGAAGGACTACTTGTTGATCGGTCTCAGCTTCGAGTGTAAATCCAATACTCTTTGCAGGAAAGTCACCTAAGGATGTAGGTGCAACATCTCTGGATGCAAATTACTTGGCTCTTCTGAAAGAATTCTAAGCTGCCTGCTTTGTGCAGCTGCATGGTTATGCACCGTTACCACCTTTATACAACACTGGCACGGTCGTTGAACGCTGGTAGCAGTATAATATGGTCTCGAACCTTGTCAGTTCTTTAACTCCAAATCGCTGTTTGCTGTTGTGTGCTCATAACTGTAGATGCCGTCATTTCCCGTGCGATGTTCATTTACCAGTCATTTCGTAACAGTTATGACGTGTCTTTCATTTGTTGATTATTTGTGCACCTATCCGTTTAAGAATTTCTGGCAACCGATTTGAATGCGACGGATGCAGATATATGTTTTGTAGCTTACTTAGCACAGGTTAAGGCACAGTTTCACACAATATGGAGTCCATCCCTGTCGAGGATTCGTGTTTACGAACATGTGTACATCTCGGTTACCTCGCTGAAAAGCAGGTTGTCGGTATTCACTAAAACCTCCAGCTAATAATGTATGTCCACAGCTCAAATCGGTGGTTGGCGGCGATCGGGCATGGTTCCCATGCCACTTGAATTGCACGCTGTTCACTAGCCATGTTAATGCCCTTGAGGCAGATGGATCCTTTTTCCAGCAAGGTAACGTGCATCATGCCACGGGATCTTCAGTGAGCTTGTATGACTTTTTACCAGCTGAAAATCCATTACTTTATTTCAGTATTGTTGTTGCTTATACCCACGATTGATAATCCACGTACGTTGGTTTACTTTGAGGTTCCATTTCAAGTAAACGTAGGCTCACAACTTGTTGCGTCCTTTATGGTATTCAGTATATATGCACGTGTGCATGCTTGAATTCACATCTACGCGTATTTTGCAATCACGAACTACAGCTTCAACTGGATGCGTTTAGGCTATTTCTGAAACGTCTCAGTCTGTTGGAACAACCCACATACCACAATTTCCGTTTACTTCTGATCGGTGGGTGCAGAGATGCAATAGATTTGGACCGCGTCGACCAGCTCAAGAAACTTGTTGGTGCACTTGGTTTGACCGATGTGGTGCAGTTTCATATAAATATCTCGTACGAGGAGCTGTTGCATCGGTTTCGGACGTGCACAATTAATCTACACACTATGGTTGATGAACATTTTGGAATCGGTGAGTAAAGTCTAAACAATAACCGCGTCGAATGTGTTCTTGATCTACGAGTGTATTGGACTCTGGCCTCTTTTTAATCAAGAAGTGCGTTCTTACCTATTCGTTTTGATTTTCGACGTTTTGTATTTTTTCGGTTAGGCGGACTCATGCTCCACTGTTACTTCGTGGTGGTGCTCTGCTATACGGCGTGCTCTCATGGGCCGTGCCCACCGCAAACGTTGCTCTCTCTGCACAATCCTATATTGGTTGCCTTAATTAGCACGGAGATATGTATGGAGTGGCGTACCGACAGTACACATTTTCAGCTAGGCATAGATATGTGTGTAGTGAGATCACCTTCGACGTCCCCAAAATTCTAAACTCCCCGCGACGTGAGATTTGCCTTGCCAGTACCACCGCGCCTGTTCACATTACCTTGTATATGTGAACTTACTACAAACCACTAGCATCAAAGTTAGTGGGCCGGCATAAGTATCGCAGCTATGCTCTCAGCTGTGTAATGAATTCGCACTATCTCTACTCCTGTAGGTTACATTCACTAGGATAACAATGTTGAGCTATTACCGTTAGGAACGCCGCTTAACCAGCCTAACGCTTGTTTGAATTCTGAAGGTCGACTGGAATTTTCCGTCGACGCACTCTCTTTCACTCTGGCGTCTGCTGTACGGTTGTGCTCAAGGTGCTCTCACGTCCAGCTCCCTAGCACCCCTTAATTGTTACGTTGAAGTCTGTTGTGAACGGTGAGTAAATCAATAAATAAAGTTTGTTTGCAGATTCATCGTTTTCTCCCTGTGACTTCCGATTCACGGTAGCATAAGGTTGGGGAAACTCTGGGCGTACGAATTCAGGATCTAGCACCACATGTGACGCTAGGATAAAGATTATTGAACCGGATGTATACCGCCGTTTAAGCTCACCCTTGATGGTGGAAGGCACAGCAAGTCACACTGAATTTTACACAAAATCGATGTCATGTGGTTGAGGCGTCCGCTTTTCGGTGTCAGTGGACATCTATCCTCAAACGTCACCACAAGCGGCTTGCGTTACACTACCTTCGGTTTCACCTACATATAGTATACAGTGTAAACCCGAAGGAATAGGACCGGGTGACATGCAGGCGGAGGTCATTGTGGTCCTGATATCGCAAATTCTGGTCGCCAGAGTTTTGTTCACGTGCTTTTAGCTAGCCCTACATCTGTTTCGAATTTATTCTTCGGTCATCCGATGGACGCGTGGCCAGCCACTGAAGCCGATTGAGCGTCAGTATGAGTTCAATCCCCTCCTTGTCCGTTCTGGAGGTACTTGAGCGCTGGGAACCGTGCCCCTCTACCAACTACCCAAGGTTCGTCCTAAGCATTCTGAACAGAAACGGCTCAGTTGCCGTACGTTCCTTTACAGTGCTCATGTTTCACTGCTGTACATCATCGTGAAGCACCGATTTTCCATAGACAAGCACACACGTTGGCTGGCTCCTTTTGCGGCATTTTTTTCGGATCTCGCAGGCGGGGAACATCATATCAGTAGCGTGACGACTGATCTGGAATGCTCACTGCTCCTAAGGAGCAGACTCTCGGTGTTAAGTCGATCGAGCAAAGTTCTTGCTCGGACTTTTCTAGCGTAGCCCAGCAGAGTAATCCCCTGCTAACGATCTATGCTCAATTTGCCACCTTCCTTACTTTCAAATAAGGGCTCAATGAGGAAATCTTGAACTGTCGTGGGACTGCTCTTTGTTTCTAGCATGAGTGAGCCAGCTGGAGAAGGGCACGTTCCAAAGTTGGGCCACTGTGATTCAAGAGTTCTCCTGGCACCTCGTGTTCACTCGAAGCCTTTACATCTTGGAGACTTCCAGAGATCTTCTAAGCCCCTGTTAGGTCCGAAACGAGAGCATTCGACTGTTCTGCGACATGTTATGACAGGATATTCACTGTCATCCCGCGGATGGTAACTAGGTATTACAGTAGGCTACCAGAGTGCTTGCACCAGATCTCAGCATGTCTTCCGGTTGTGTGTGCGGAACTTCAGAGACCCCGTTCACTAACGCTCCAGTGGACCGACGAATAAAATACCGCGTTAATCGAACCTCAGATCTCTTTATGTTGTCGGTGGTTAACGTAGCCGTGCGTCAGCCAACCTTGATTTTTGCACCCATCGTGGTTGGTCCGGCGAAGCCGTTCAGTGAATTGATGACAACTACTGCGGAAGCGTCTTCCTGTCATTGCTTGAAAACACCAGACACTTCTTTCGTACCACACTCAGAGTGACCGCACTGCTGTCGTTGAACCCGCCCGGACGTTTCTGGTGTTTGATATCGAGTAGTTCCGTGGCGCGTGCCGCGAGCTGCTTGTGATGTCGCCACATGTTATCAGAGGTAATGGATGTGGCAGTGTCCATGAGGCAGAGGAAAACTGTGTTGGACGATGTTCTTCGTCTTTGTTTCCCCAGGTCGCCTAACATCCAACCCTCGATGGTGGTCGGCTTATGTACAGTAGACGGGCCTTTAAACAAATAAACACTTTGCTCTCTACCAGCCTGTCTTCCGTGCTGCTCTCGGGAACTCGTATCTCTCACATGGTACGTACTTTACGTATGCTGCACTGTTTCACGTTCACGTACTGAAGCAAATAATGGTGGTGGCCTCATGGATGAGTCTACCTCGCGATTGTCAGGTCTCAGTTAGACCACGAGTAGATTAGACAGTCGCGGCTCTCGTTGACTGCACCAGCATCATGAGGTTCAAGGACACCCGGCCAGGCCGTTGAGTTGCGCGTTGAATTTATCCAGAGAAGTCAGTTGGCCGTTCATGACTGTGGAGCGAACTGCAGTGGGGAGCTGATTATGGAACTGGTTCTTTGTATCATCGTTGTGCTACATGGCTGGGCCATAAGCCCTAAGTGTAGCAGATTTACCTTGATCGAGTCACAGGCGCATGGACCTGATTCGGGGACCGATGTATGGTTGTCTATCATTAGTCAGTTGATTTATTTTCCCTTCCAGTCTATTTCGCATCACTCACCGTGAGCAGCCGCTCGAATCACGACACCTCTTGGTCACATTAATGACCATTACCCATCAATTAATAAATGAGAGGTTTCAACCAGCGTCTGTTCCCCGGAACTTATCTTAGTCTGTTAGCTTTGTCTTACTTGCTGCTGTGATTGCAGTGTTGAGAAGCTCATGTACTCCATAGTCAGTGCGGTGCAACGCTCCAGCCGGCCGGTCTTGCACCCATCCAGTAGCGTGCGCTGGGTCCATATTCCGGACAAACACAGCCCTGTGTTTACGGCCGTATCTCTGATTATATAACCCCGTATTTTTTGTCCCACAAGTTGGCGTCACAAATGTGTACACACACCAACAGAGAAATCCTGTTGATTAAGCTGACCAGATTTGGGTCTGTTTAAATTATGTCTGTACCGTAGTTGTGTGCTTCGCTTTATCTGAGTCCTTTCTCTCTGTCGGATGTTGAGTCGCCATATAGTGCTTTTTGTGTCACTAATTGTTTGAACAAATATTCCGTGCCAGTGGATTGGATCGAATGAACCCTATTCCCGTTCACCGAGGTCTTCTGTTTTGAATCCACCAGACATGCTTATAAGGGTACCTGTGGGAAACGGTAAGCAACTCGCAGCTGCGCATTACCGACAAGCTGGAAGTAAACGTCGCAAAAATCTGCTGATCCTATGTTCCATTCAACGCTTCAGTCACTGCAGATACGCCTCTATCGGAAGATCATTGCGTGCTTAACTCAAGAAGGTGTGATTAAACGAAAATTCGCTTCAACCGCAATCCCAGCCCCTGTTTGGCTCCATGACAACCTGACTTTCAGTTCTTTAAATCCGCATCCATTATTAATCGGGACAGTTAAACCTGATAGACGTTCGCCGTTGATTCAAGGAAGACGACTGAAAACTTAAGACTTCCCTTCCCAGCCTTACTGTTCCATATGTAGCTGTCTTCTTTTCTCTTTTAATGTCTACTAGCTTCGCAGCTGTCTCACTTGCCTTGAAGTTTTTGCGTTTTTTAAGTGGTATAGTTATCACATACTATCTGTTACACCACTTGGAAGATGCTGCGAGTTAGTAAATTGAGTAGATAATCCACGTAAATTACCTTGCACCTGATTATTGAGTGATGTTTGCCCTCCTTTGATGCTCATTTTGAGTGGATTAAATTTTGCTGAATACAAACGCTAATTCAGATTTCCAATCATTTGATGCGGTCAGCGTTTGTGTTGCTCACTGTCCATCTGATGACGGATAATATGTTTTCCGTTTTGAACAACCCCAGTTACTGTATGGGCCATGTCTGATCTTCTGGTTGCTCTAGTAGTTGGAATCTGTAACCGTTTACGGCACTTGTCAAGTTAAGGCAACTTCTGTGTAATTGGAGTGCATGCGGGACTCATCAGGACAAGTTAACCGATAGAAATTGTGATATCTATCCATCATGAATGTAACTGGTAAACTACTCATCAAAACATGGAAGCCAGGTTGGCCGATCCAAAGTAACCAGAACGAAATCCGGTCAGCTCAACTGCTGTTAAATTGTTGCATTACGATTTCAGTGGACGTTGCCAACACGTGGCTGAAGGTTTAGATAAGATGAATTGGTCTTTACGGGGAGATGCTTGACTGTCGGGCTCTAAAAAGGACATAAATTGGGCTTGGGTTCGATTGAACAGCCGATGAGTGCGAAATCTACAGTCACATAGTTGCTATATTCATTTTGTATTTCTCAGTTAATCGGGTGTGTTACGGATGTGTGTTTAAAGTCGACCTTCGGTGATCTTTGGTGTGACTTGCCACACCTTCATTCACCGAGGATGCACTTTGGCAGCGATGTGCGTCCGGTGGGATCATCTTTATATTAATGTAACATCTGGAATCCTAGTAAGAAGTGCATGTAGTCGGTACGTTATTGCTTACTCACCTCAGTGTTGCTCAAGTCACAGAGTATAGAACCACTCGGTAAGAGTAGCGTCTGTGGTGAGCACGGCCTCTCGGGACACATAAATCACAAAGTGGTTAAAACTTTGAGATCTGTAAATATTTGAAACACTGAATGCCCTTTAGCTACTGTCAAAACGGAAGGAAGAAATATTGCGACATATTACCACTTTGTTTACTTTCTTCATTGTCATGGTCCTCACTACGTAATACGTTTATGTTTATGTTTATAGACCTTTCTAGTAACTGTTTATTCTTATTCGTATGACACATATAACTAGCATGTTTTACTTTTGTCACTGATGAGAGTGAACGAACTGTTAACATATCGCAGCGTATATTTTTCTGCTCCGGTTACTTGGAACTAGTTAATTATGAAGATCATTTCGTTGTGACGATTAACTTGCATGCTGTACTAAACACTACTCATTTCGCCATTTTTTGCTGTCTCTCCATCTTCGTCTGAAATGCACATTGCTTTCTCTGTTTTGTTTGGTTCACCTATATTTGTCTGCAAAATGAGAATCCGTACGTAATCTATAAGTACGACGAATCAGTCAGTGTTAGTTGTCTGATGTGACGCCCACGATTTCACAAGTACTGCTGCCATTTCATCAGGGTTTAGAGACCGGCCCGTACTCTGTCTCTACCGGAAGGCGTGTTTGTTACCGTGCACGTTATTGTTGATTTCCCGTTCACAGAGTCGAAATTGATGGGTTGTTGTGACCCCTCGAGAAACACGGAGTAGTAATGCGCTTGACAGAAATCGGATTCTTCCCTTCGTAATAAGGAAAGTGGGAAATCTCGGTCCCGTGCATAATGTGACTGTCCCCGTTAGTTGCTACCACGTCAGACCAAAAGACGGGTGCAAAGAGAAACTCTGTTCCCCTCCGAAAAGGGAGAAATTACAGGATATTGATCTGGCGCATAGCGACTTACAAACATTCTAGAATCAAAAGATCAAGAGACAGTTACCAAAACTAGTAGTCAAGGTAAGGAATCATAACGGAGTAGTAGTCGAACACGTAAAAAAGAAATGGCGGAAGTTGCCCCTCGACTGTTCAGAACATTTCCGCTCAATCTGACAGGGTAAATTCGTTTTCTCGATGAAGGAGACAGTTTTGGACGGAAAATAGCATCAATCGCAAATTTTCAACTTTCTCACTGAACCAACTTGTCCGCTTTTGTTTATGCATGCATACGTCCACCCGCATCATGCCAGCGATAAGTGAAACAATTTAGCTGTGCATACTAAAAAAGCAGTGACGAAGTAGTCAACACGATTATCTCATAAAAATGTGGATCGCAGTTCGAATCCCGGCTGTGAAGGAGGGGTGCATTTCTGAAGTGCACTCAAGAAATCGAAATTCGAGTGTGATGTTTCTTTTCGGAAGTGAAAAGTCCCTCTGATTGCGAAGGCTGCAATTAATTGTAACTGCGTCGAATTCCCAACTACCTAGAAATATGAAAATGTTAACCAGAGGAATTAAAAGGCCGGTCAGATTTTTATTGCATAATGAATGATAATCACACAGTGACCGTTCCCACTCGTGGGCTCTATTTATTCTAGGTGCGGGGCTGGCCAGGTATCCGCACAGGCTTCTGACTACATAGACTAGAGTTGTACAGTCAAGTTCTGACGGTCTGCAATGGTCAACATTCCAGACAGTCTAGTGAGCGCCCGGAACTCCATTGAATGTGGCTGGATTTTGAATCACAACTCTTGCAGAGGACAAGTGTAAATCTTCAACACGAAGCTGGGTTAGCTCTTTAATAACTACTCCATCCATAGGTCGCTGCTTCTGGTAATACGCAACCTACATGTGACCTAGCTTTAGTGCTTAAACATGAGATTAACTGGACCGAATAGTGACTCTTATCCTGGTTTTGCTTAGTGAGGAAGGTTGCGATATAACAGGTGACAAACTACGCCATTCTTTTTGACAAACATGACTTTCGCTAATGTCCGCGGTCCCGTTACACATTGTTCAATCGATGTGCATTGTCACATTCCTAAGGTGAACACTCACCTTGCTGTTTAAATTACCAAACTTGGAAAAAAACGGCTGTGTTTGAACGTGCGTATTAAAATGCAGCGCAAAAATCGCGATCAATCTTTCTGGGCACCGGTGGTTGTTTCTGTGACTGCACTTTCACCGGTTCCCTGACATTCTGCCTGAGACGTCAGTGTTCCTCTGCTCTTAATGTGTTTTTGTTAGTCTCTTTTATCCAATATGTGGACCTGTAATTTTCTCCGACGAATTTATCATTCTTATTAGGAAGTCGGTCTCTGGTTGTGTTGGACAGCAGGCAGTCTTCTCTTGCGATTTCATGGAGCGCACAGTAGAGGGCATTCATCTTCAGCTAGTGAATAAACTTAGTAATGATGAACTGTAATCGACTAATTATGGTTATTTTATTGAAACAACTTTGAGACTGTGAAGTTATAGATCGAACAAATTAGTATGTTGCTTGGTGCTGTTTGTAACGCAGGTGTCGTTCAATAGCGAGCGACAGGTGGGATAGGGTCATTTGCAAAGCATCATCTAAATGATCAGTCAGTTGAACTCTTAAATTGCTCTTCGTGCGTTTCATTTTCCAAATGTTTAATCGCACCTATTTGTACTGTCTGAACGTCAGTCTTATTTCATGCTGGCATCCCTGGTCGGTGTACACAGCCTTCAAGTTGATAACTAATGGCCATAAGTTGCCTATCCCAGACGTAAGGTAACGTTTCCTACTTGGGTTGTAATCCACTTTTCAAATATTTTTAAATCGAAATTCAACTTTGTACACTGTTGGGTTGGGTGGCCACATTATTGTTCAGATTAACCCGCCGCAATGGCTGAGATCAGGGAATCCAAACGAACATACTTCATTGTAGGTCTTGCTTTAGGTCACTACTGGCCCCACCCATTCATTCCATATCCGATATGAACCCGGATGGTTGGGATCGGAGAGCGTGAGGGCAGTGTAAAATTCTGCCATCTGATCTCATGTACAATCTATGGCTGTGCGTGAAGTGTAGCAGAAAACCGTCGACCTTGATTCTTTACTCTCATTATGCTTCTCTATTCAGGCATAGTCGAAGGCATGGCTGCCGGTCTGATCACCGTTGCCCACAATTCCGGCGGTCCACAGACAGATATCATCGGTCCGGCTGCCGCCAAAATCTTTTCATCGGCGGACGAATGTGGAGTTGGATTTTTAGCTTGTACAGCCGAGGATTATGCGGATGCTTTCGAATACGTCCTTACCAAAATGACGGAGCCGTGTCAGAAAGCTATGCAGCAAGCGGCTCGGGCTCGGGCTTGTGAGAAGTTCTCGGAGGACTGTTTCTGTCGTGATTGGCTGCAGTATATTCGCGACCTACTCACCTGAATATCCCATGCTCGCCAAGATTTACGTGCATCACCATCTGTGATTTATCTTTTTTTTCTTGTGTTTGTAAGAATACAATAGTTAGGGTCACGCTCTGCTACTTCAGAGTCACTTTTGCCTCGATAGTGTTATTCATTTATCTCCAAGTCTGTCCTTAACCGTTGAGGTCTCGATGACCACGGTAGTCAGAGCTATCATACTCTGCTCAGCCGAATTGTTTGGTAGCGCTGATCAAAAAACGACTACGAATGTACAATGCTTGTAGCAGGCATGTACTTGATCAGTCTCATAGTGGACGATTTGTTAAGGCGGAAATCATGTTAGGTAGAACACAGTTGATTGTAGATGAATGACGCAGTATTTTGACAATGTTCCAGAGTGAAGTTTACTAGCTTAAATTACGGACGACCGTACAATGTACTACATAATGAGCGAATTGTGGAGAAGTATGAGACAGTTGGAGCGTTCACATTTGGTGAAAATATCGGTTTTCTTATATACTGTCAGGTATCACGTCAATATTGCTCATTGCAGCGTTCCTGTCCTGCGCACTCTTCGTCGTAGTGCTGCCAAGCCCCGCGTATTTCTAGTCGCTCATTGATTTTTCATTCGCTCTTATCAACATCGACTTCGTCATAACAAATTTTCAAACGAATTTACAGTGATAACTTTGTTTTGTTACCACTGATCATCGCTCAATGTAGAGTTAATCCAGGCAGATCCATACATGGTTTTACCACAGTCTATAATTTGGGTGTAATCGAATGATTACTTATTAGTAGCTAAAACAAAATAGACGAATGAATGATGTGATTCGATGAAATGGTGCACTCGGCCGCGTGCGTGTGCATGTTAAGATGACGGTCGTCTTACGATGCTGATGTGTATTGTGACGATCGCAGACAACCCAGATTGCCAACACTTCCCGTTTCGTATTCGGCTGATCGCAATGAAACCTCAAGGCATCCGGAAGCATTCTTCAGTTTCTCACATTTACTTAAGTGTATCAAAGTAAAGCGATAGCTGCGAAGAACTTGAAGGCAGTCACTATGATGACGTTCCTAACGCAGTGTACCACATGACTGAAGCTCACGATAACCGATTAGATGACAATGTTTATGACGAAGGAAATATGGATCGACGGTTGTATCGGATTGGCCACATTTTGAAAATGAGAAATCAAACAACTTTGTAGGCCATGCAGTTGTCCAACACAAAAGTGGTATGTAAAGTAGAAAGTTCGGTTGACATTCTGGAATGTCTGGACGGGACAGTGATGCACTGTTCGTACATTAACGAACGAACTTCATCACGATATTGTTTACTGCCCATAGTGTACATACAAAGGTGATTATACGCAAACAATAGTCAGACCTATGGAGACGTAAGGACCCAGCCATTCGTGAATGATTGAAACAACTCTTTGAAATAATGGTTGAACTAGCCATAGGGGATGAGACGCTGCAGCCAAATGTTATTTCAGGCCGTGAGTAGCTGAATACCGCAACGTACAAAACGGAATGACGACAAAGGAGGTCTTCGGTTTGGTAACAGTTTACCAATCATGAAAGTCAGGTTATCAGGGGCTCATGGCTCGTAGCTGGTTCTTTTGAAAAGTTCACCGGGAACCCTGCAGTCTGGTGGGGAGGACTTCGATAACTGTAATATTCGGATGATTTCGAGTCCTCTACAGTATTGACATCTTGGCTTGCTTTGGTTGTCTCGGCAAATGATCTTCCTCCACGATAACGATTCCAGACTTATCTTGCAGTATTTCCTCTGTACAGTTAGCCCCGTTAGCTCCACATTAGGCTCGACAGACTTATCGTACCTAAGCATTCAGTGAAATTTCTATTTTCAGACTCACAGTGACTAGGAACATCAGATAGACTTATTAAAGGCTTACTTGAGGAAGCCAGGTACGTCGACAGCGTACAGTTTTCGCGTGGAAATAACGTTTCCTTGACGTAAAGCAAGACGGTACACATTGTAACGCAGGCGGCACCTGGTACTGCCTTAATTGTAGCGAGCCGGATGTGCATGTGCGTGCATTTATATACGGTGCATGCGGTTTTAAAATAGCTCTGCCCAAAATGTTTCCGTTTTTCTACTCTGGCGGTTGCCGTTGAGTGTAAAGGCACGGGAAATTGAAATACTGTTTTACGTGGTCGGTCAAAAACTAGGCTCGGGAGCAATCATTATTGATGTCCGGATTAATAGGATGTTGGATGTACACTTAAAGAATGGTTCAGGCGGGAATAAAGCCGCTACCAGAAAGAGGATCAAGAAAGGACACAGAAGGGAGGTCTAGGCAGACCACCACGCAGCTGTAAGAGGGGCTGTCACCGACCCAAAAAATAAAGTTGAACCACTTCTAGGAATACAGTCCGATAAGACTTCTATGGTTTTACACTTGAGGAAAACCAGTGATCCGGCATTATTGAGAAATCGGGATATAGTGATCCAGGAAATACCAGATCTTACCATAAAGGAAAGGTCTCAAAGAGAACTGCCAAAGCCACGTGACCGTTAGAACAGTCGTACGACCTGAAAGGCGGCAGGGTGCATAAAGCTGGGAACATTCTAGATCTGCAGCAGTGCTGGTGGAATTTTAAAACCCTAGACATAGAGAGAGGTAGGTTTATAGCCGCTACCACGACCATTCGTAATGCTACTCAGAGACAACCAGAGTAGCCCCAGATGATTCTGTGGCGCGGTGTAGCACACTGACAGACAATCAGTGGTCAGTGATTAGTCGACAGCCGTCGGTGAGTCACCGAGGGTGCTGGTGAGTGTACTGGCTTTAGACCAGTTGGGTGTATAAAAACAGCCCAAAATGTCAGAATTGGTCAGACGGCGTCAATCTCTTGTGTAGAACAGCGTCGGGATGAGTGCTCTACTACACCCAGATATTGAAACAGCAGGGAGCTTCTTCGTAAAGAGTCCTTTATCAACAACTGCGCAGCTGCCTCAGCTTAGTGTCTGAGCTTGTCCTTCCTTGCATTATTGAAACGCTTTTAACAGAGGTTAGTAGAACAGGATTAAACGTGCCTTATACGAATGTCGGAAATAAGTAGGGTGAGCTGAATATCACTACGGTGGGATCTTATTTTACAGCAGTTACTAAGGCAGGGGACCTGTGGTCACTGAAGCACTGCTGCTACCTTGCAGACAGACAAGACAATAGGACAGATGAAGGTTCTGTTCTCCGGACAGCTCAGCAATGTAGGCAGAGATCCGATAGTGGACTGGTACCTCCTAATGTGCAGATAATGAGCCGTTTTGTTAGACCACTGAGGATTATGTGCATATACGCAGTCCGCTGGCATTAGAACCTGAAGGTGCGCAGGTAGTGGCATCACGAACTCGTAATATTCTTTTTCTTGGCGACTATAATGTATCCCTGAAATTAATTGAAACGAAGATAGCTTTCGCAGATGGTCCTCCGAAACTCTTGTGTAACGTGAATCAGCTCGCACTCCAGGGGCCTGGTAAGTGTCCGGTTGTACCAGATCTGGTGAATATATAAGGCCGAAGCGATATTGGTGACCTGGAATTTAAAGTGCTTCTGGCTAAGGGTGACTATTGGTCTGTTAAGATAGTCTTAGCAATTTGGGTTTTGAAACCTGCGGATCAATGGCGCTGTAACTGTGGGGACGTAAACCTTCTACGGTGACTAGTTAGAGAGGGGGAAGGGGAACTGAACTCCAGTGACAGCTGGGCGAGAATTGAAACTTATATTGCCGGTTTGGTTAAAGAATTTGTACGTTGAGGTAGGTTAAAGGTTGTGACCCTCCACTATGGTCAAACAAGGAGGTTAAAAATCCAAGAAGACTAAGAATAGAGACAGAAGGCGGCTTCCATTTACAGAAGGACACCAAAGATTTTTGGGATTTAAACGAGCAAGGCTTACAACTATCTGAGCTTACGTGGAATGTCGTTCGGAATGCACGAGAAACTTGTCTACGGAGGTGAGATGTAACCAAACGTAAGACGTCAGTATTGTCGAGGTGTGGAATGAGACCTGTGAGACACGTTAAAGCATTACTTCGCTATGTGTAGCAGCGCAGCAGCGACAAGAATCTGTTTTCCTTCTGTGAACAAATAACATGGCAAGTGAACTAAGAACGAGTTGAGGTTTGTTACTTAGACTTTGAAAAAACATGATTCTATTAGTCATCGCTATTTACGTCCTAAGCCAGAAGTCTTCAATACAGCCTCAGGAGTATTTCTATGTACAACCAGAGTGGGCCAGGTCGTGTATGGTATTCGCTAGTAGTGGGGTTTTCCAGGGTTCAGTTTTGGGGCTTGTACTCCTAGCGTACACGAACGATTTAGCTGATAACCTAACTGTGCACGTTATTTGTTTTCCAGCGATATAAAATTCGTAGTGTCCTACTGTGACCTCTGTTCATTTCGGATGAGTTATATCAGTAGACTGTCCAGTGGGAACTACCACTCAGTGCACTGGAGTAATAGATCTCGTTGCCGACGGAAGATGGGTTGGCCTAATAAACTTATGGGTTCAAGTGAGTTCGAACTTCGAGGTCTCAACCGAGTACGTAGCAACTTCTCTAAAACCAAATCAGACGTTGTATCAGCCAAAGACTAGGGTCGTATCACGAGAGCTAGAGCTGCTCGTTTGCTCATACTTTGAGCATAGTGTAAAATCATGGAGTCTCCATCTAGTAAAAGGTTAGCATAACCGTTTAGGTTGAATACGTTTTACAGCCAGAAACTCGAAGTTTTAAGCTATTCACATCTGTATATAGAAAACGAAATTACATTGATCACAACACAACCTCTTAATATGTGTAGTTAGGCTTGTATAAAAGGGACATACAGTGCTTCGAAACATGCATGCAGTACGCTCGTTACTGTTCCACTTTAAATACTCCATGATGCAGATCGTCCCTCCGGCCGCCTAATTTGCGCATTGGGAGTGAATGTAACTCAACTGTCAGAGTATTCAACGAAGGAGACCGTTGATCGATGTTGGTTTTACCATAATCCACTTCCTTCAAGCAAGATTGATAACGAATGCACACAGGAAGCACAGCATTCCAACAGGGCACTCTCGTGATGCATGCTTTCGGACTGTCTGCATTCCACTGTGCAGCTCATTCGTCATTCTTGCTGACTGGACTTTTTCGCGTGATTCCCGTCGATTATGAATTTACATTTCTTCAGCTCCTCCTTGAAAGGTTCATTAATGATGTTCCATATTATTTTGCCAGATGACTACGGCGCCAATGAATGGTTCTGATTTTTCTCCAGAAAGCATTCTTTAGCTTTATGTAACAAGATGCGTTGCCATTGACGATTATAAATAATTAGTCATCATCCGTTGAAATGCGGCTGATAAGTATTTGCATGAATCATCGACACAAATCTGCAGTGAGTGGTCCTCTTTACACATGTTGTCGGTGAGGCTGTGATTAAGCATGGCATCAATGATGTGTGAATTTTTATTCGATCTCTAGCGACGACTATTCGTGCTCTTGATCCTTCCTGCGCTCTTCTAAAATTACGTGAGCGGTGAAGACTGAAATCCGTTTCGTCACACCTGACATAGGGATTTAAAAAACAGCACGACGCACGACCTTTTTGTTGCTCGTTATTTCTCATTGAAGTGACCGTCACTGATACTCGGTAAATTTTATTGGGCTCAATTAGCCACCCAATAAGTTAATCTTCTAGAATAGTTAAGGAGAACTCCATACCAATCTAGGCCTTCAGTCTTGATTCTATGACCCTCAGGGCTTTCATCAATCTGTGGTACCATTTCTCCAAATTTCAACCCGCGGAATTTAGTAATGCGACAACCACCACACCCAAGGTGAGAAAGACCGGACTTATTTTGCTTCTTGGTCCACGTAACCGAAATAGTCCTCTCTGCACCCTTAATCTGAGGAAGCGCGTTTCTTTGTCTCAGCAGTGCTTGTGCGAACTTTACGTGAACTTATGACTACCATACAGATGAAAAGCGACTGGATGGTTTTCTATGTAAACCTCACCAGGGGACCTGTAATCCATAAGCTAATTCATCTTCTCTTGCCATGGAGTCGCAAACGTCTAGGCTACGAGCCTTCACAGCCCTGGAATATCTTGATCCTGTAATTCAGTGTACAAATGAAAGCAAAACAACTACTTAGTAAGAGAACTCTTCATTAGACACGTGATGTGACGACTGTGGTGATTTGTCACCAACACTACCTAAATGTATCTACATCATATTGGCTCTAGAAACACTCAGTCACTCTTGCATGACGATGTGTAGGAGATTACACTATAGTTTGCAGTCACACCAAAACTTCAAATCACTCATCGCTTTTACACAACAGCATATAAATGAACATGAACTGCCCAAAACAGAACAGCTACTCTACGTCTTTGATCTGAGATCACGTCAAGTTCATTTCCTCACAATTGTCTCGGTATCTGATTTGATGAATAGCATTACTGATAAGTCTCTGCATGGTCTACACATGCACATTGGAGGACGGAGATCGCCATTACACAATGAGTTGCGACAGCTACTATCCCAAGCACTTGATGTTCCATGGTAAGATGAGGAACACTCAAAATCTGCACAATAAGTTTTCGTACACTGTTCAGGTTGATCTGCAGTCTGTGTGATTTAAAATGCTTTGTGAGAGACAAGCTGGTCAACACAATCTCACTAGACGCACTGACGCAAAAGACCACAACGAACTCGAGAAGAGTACTTTATGCTTTAAACCGTTGATATAAGTGGAGCACCACTCATGATTGATCGCAGCTATCGCGTTCCAATAGGCATTCTAGTCAGTCCCTTATGTCAACCAAATCACCTACTACTTACCATCAGTCAACATACAACCCAACGAGTTCAATGGTTTCTGTGATTTCCACTTAGGGAGAAGTCCTGGTCATGGGGTTATTGATTGGAGCTAACAGGACACTTGCTTACTCCTCTCCATACGATCGGGCAACCTAATCAGCGCTTATATGTGATGATTCACTGGTATCTAATGTGAGGTCAGTGGCTCAATGGTCAACCCGTTGCCTCATGAAGGCGTGGCCTGAGCTCCAGTCCCTGTCGTGGTAAATTAACGCGCCAGTGACAAGCTCCAACAAGAGCGGAACTCGAGCACATTGCTTTTTTTCGAACGGGGCTTATTGGAAGGTCTATGGGACTGAAACAGCTGCGATCAGCTGTGAGTGATGTTTAGCTTATACTTTAAACAGTTCTCGGTTGTAAACATAACCCTTGAAATTAATTCGAACTGGTTGCATTTTCGAGTAGTTTCAGAAGTGACTTAATGGTTGTTTACGTGTTTGGTCACGCATGCACAGCACGTTGTGCGTCGAAAATGAGTGACGGCACACTTTCTACTTCCGGCTTTTCTTCAGTCCGTGTCCAAAACTTACCACTCTGACGACTGGCCATCGGGTGACGTTTGCGTCTTTTCGTGTCACGCGGTTGCCACTGATCGCCCTATCTGTTCTAAAAGCCAATCCTACAATCACTACCGACTACGTACTGATTTTTGATTCTCAATCGAAGTCACATTCTCTTTTCTTGAGGTTGAAAAGAATTAGATAATCCCTCTCAGCGTTGATCGGGTGTATCGTCATCTCGGAATGCGTTTTCCATGCTCGTCGGATAACGGTATGAAACAGTTTTGTCTCCTTATGAACTTGAATAAGGTCAAAATTGTCAGGCAAAATGCCTTCTGGAGCAACATTTCGTTCTTTCTTGTTAGTTTAATACACGGAGTTATAACCGAGCAAATAATGGAATGGGTACCCACAGGTAGAATAGTGGGGTTTGTTTAACTAACAATCATAGCTCGGTTTGTCTGAATATTTGAATTTCTAATCAGCTTACAAGAAATCGATATAGGCAATGGACGCAGTAGGAAAGTGTGGATAACAAGCAATGAACATTGGGGGGATGAGGCATTAGAGTGAACCATAACTATTGACCGGTCTCTTTACAGTGTATTTTCAACGTAGTGCTTATTTCACTGTCAACTGCTTCTGGACACGGGGGTGGTTTCTCAGGGTGTATCGCTAGCATTTCAGAAGAAGTTAGTGTGTTTGTTCATAGTCTGACAAACAGCACGGAAAACCTTCGAGGGATCTGCTTTGTGGCCAGATTTAAACAAGTGTCACTACTCGCCAGAACCAAATTTATTTTCAAATATACCTCTGCGTGTGGATTGCAGTTTGTGGACCGTACCGTGTTGACACTACACACCTGAATCTTGAACTACATTCCGAGATGGCTTTTGAAGACCAAAACTGCAACAATTAAGGGTGCCATAATAATACACACCCTAGAACCGAGTCACGATTGCCAATTAGGCAAACTCTATTATTCTGTCTTACCCATTCGACTATCACTTCGTGGATGTAACTGGTAAGAACAATCGGAATGTTGCTCGTGTATAGATCTTACACAGCTGTTATGGATAACTGTTGAGCAGCAATAAGCATCACACTTGATTGTTGTAGTTTGGCTAGGTTTGACCCCTACCTGAGGAATTAAGTGGATAGAGTGAACTTATCGTGCTTGTATTCGTCATCACAATCCAGCTAGCACTGACCCAATGTGGCAAAAGTGGCACTTAATCATATGGTAAGCAGCTCTAATAAGCCAGTGCACTACTCGACTACATCTGAGTATCGCTCATGTAAATGAATGAATTTTTCAGATCGGTTTGGTTTCTAACTTGCTTGTCCTTGTTAGCTGTCCCTGGTAAGCTGGGGGTATAGTTCTGACTGCAAGTCTATCTGGAGACTCAGGCTTTCCATTAAAAGACACGGAAATTGGATATCAACAGCCGGGTAGGATGTAACCAATGGTACCAGCTGTCTATTAAGTCCATTTTTGGCCTCACAGGCGACAATAGGTTGCTTGTGCTATGGAATAACATACACTCCTGTCTTTAAGAACAGCAGTCAAAACTTCATTTAGTGTTATTCAAGCTCCTGGAGCTGGCAAGATTCAAGTCTGGTTTAAACTGGAACGTTAGTGTAGTTGAATTCTGGGTCAGCAGAGCTCATAGTGTCCCCAAATTAATCACGCAACGACGATTCGCATTCTGAGATGTCAGAGGAGTTTGTGAGCACCCTCTAGAAAGCGGTTTAAAAAAATATCTGCGGAAATTGCCCATAATTTAGATCGTAAAAGTATTCATTCCAGTAACGACTGATCTTTCAGACGTTATATAGTGTGAATCGTGTTTTATAAAGCAGTTTAGCAAACGAATCATCTATTGCCGCCGCAAGTGATTTGAAATAACTTTTGAAATCAGTATTTGATGAGAATTAGTTGTGCATTCAATACAGTTGCAATGAAGTGACCATTTCTATCGCGCACCGGGTAACATGGAGTTGATATTTTTATCTAAAAACACAGTAAAAAAGTTGCAACCCCTGTATGTTGAATCTGTTAACCCTTGTTGGGTTGACCATTCGTAACATGTCACTCGCCTCATCAATGACTTGACTTCTCAGGTTTGCGTAACACGTACCGTTCATCATATTGGACGCATACACTGAATGACAGCAACAGTCCCAACTGACCTCAGTATCGCGTATGCGTAAGTATTAGTTAACCATGTCTTGTAAAATGTGGTGTTGAGGATGAACAAGATTGTTCAATAGGCGTCCGTTCGGTTGTTGACAAATCGTCTGAGTATAGCAATTTTGATTGGCAAATGTGAGAAGTTAGATGGATAGGCAGAATCATGCTTGTCACTTGCTGTTCACCGTACCGTATGGTCCAGTTTAGGATATTCTTTCCGTATATGAAATATCAGATATTTGAGAAACTCGCACGGATGTAACCATCGGAGGGTGATGAGGAAATTTGCGATAAGAAGTTATCATTGGAAACAAATCTTTTTCGTCCATTCACATTATTCAGTAGCTCTGCCCGTTCGCTTTACAGTAGTGAACCGACTTACCAACTTCTGCACTGAAACTTTGATCCAAACTTCCAGAACTATGAGAGGGAAATTACAGAAAATAGCTGAAGACTACAACATGCTCTGTCTGTTGCTGGTTCGAGTCCAGCCGAAGCCCTTAATTTTCACAACAGGGTGTCATCCCGAATCACAAATCTGCTCCACTACCTATTAGTGAATATGCTTTTCAAAAGTCAATTCTTGTTTTACTTAATCATGTATGTCCAGATTTTGCGATGGAAGCATGTTAAATTTCGCTAATTTACGGAAGATCTTCTCAAACAATGGTGAAATTTTCGAGAGAAAAAAAAACAATCAGGCCGCCATGCTTGTGAGGATCTAATTTGTGAAACCTTGACATTCCTTATCTAACCGCCATCGTGGTGTGGGTCAGTTCTGGCTACACATCAAATGGTATTGCCATCATTTTGAACTACGCAGAAGTAGTATGAGGTGAGCATTTTTTAAAAACCAAGACACTGCTGTCTAGCTGTCTTATTTGACAGTGACCACCCCCTCTTTTCATTGGCGGTATGCAATCCTGAAGTGAACAGTATGCATCGTACCTATGGGAATATTCTTCGGACGCATGCAGCAGTGCTAAGCACAGGTGTGCCTAGATTACCCGTTCCAGTGTGTATCATGACCCAATTGACCAAAGCACCCACTACAAAGTTTACGCATTGGTGCGTCTGTTGTACGTGGACGTGCACACGCTGGCCAGGTTTTACAAGTTGGAATGCTATCTAAGCTACTGGTCGGATCCAGTTAGTTTGGCATCTGGTTGCGTAGTTGAGCTGATTCTCGGGGAAAGCTTCGCGTTAGATTCTCGGAACTGATTCATACAAGAAGATGCATGGAACGTATAGTGACCACGCGACTGGATTATCAAACTCGGGCTAACTAGCTGTAGCTGAACACTGAAGGCACAATGAATTTTTGAAAACCAGACCAGTAATGAGGCTGGGTATGACGTAGATTGAAGGTACGTGTAACAATGTTACTGATGGGTGAAGTCAACTTGTCTTAACTTTCGGGATGGCTGATCTGTTGTGGAATCTTGTCGGAATACAGACTAGACAGCTAAGGTAGACGGAAAAATAACATCCAACACAATTATAAGCCTGATGAAGTTGACGAACAAAGAAGGTAATTCTAGGCAAAATATTCACAGGCAACGTAAGGTAATCAGTGATTCCAATACCTGCGAAGTAGCTGATAGCATGTAAAGTCTAAAGCTAGCGCTGGAAGGCTTGCTCAGTATTATGGCGTTGCAGTTTATGCAGTCTATGGAGTTTCTTAAAGGACAGTTTTTGGTTATATTGTAGTTGCGGTAAAGAGGCGTGAATGTACCAGAAGCACTTTGATCGTGATCGTGATAGAGGACGATGTTTTCCACCCTATTCACTTGGGGGGCACTTTCTTGCTTAACTGGAATAGTTTAAGCCCCCGCATTTGATTAACCTTGAATCCTAGTTGTTATGCGCCCACTCGTAACTAGTAGGATAAGAAAGTGTCGTGCATCAGTATAAAATAAATACAAATAATTGGGACTTAGCTCTTCGAAAAGTTTAACGTGTGAAGTTTCTTGGCACTATGGTCAGTTTTTAAATCGTCTTATAAACAAGTACCGTAGGGTTAATTGGTACTGTTACTACACTAAGTGAGTGTTCTCGACCGGTTCATTTACACACTACATCCGGACAGCACTCGAATATCTTTATAAGATATTACAATAGCCATGAATCGACATGAGAGGTCCAGCTCGGTGGTCACCAATGTCTACCTACCTCATTCCGCTTAACTTTTCCCCGTAACGTTTTACCCATTCCACAGTTTGCAAACCTGAACATAAAATGTTAGAGCATTTAGAATGAGCAGGCGCACAGGGGCGTGAGCTGATATCGGAGAAGTCTTTGTACCAGGTTCTCCCATCTTGAGTTTTGGGTGTTTTAGTGCAAGTAGAACTGCCAGCGAACTTTCAGCACCTGTTGTGGCTACTGGCTGAATAACGAATTTGCCGAACTTATTCCCCATTTTTTCTGTAGCACATAAAAACCAACCCTCGATCACCACACCCATTTCTTGGGGGCGACATTTCCGTTTTGATGACTGTTGTGTTCACAGACATGCACTTTCCTGCCTTCATTGCACAATATGCATCACACCTCGGTGTTGTTTAGCGCGGTTGCTCCCTCCAAAGATTTGTTTCAGCTGTAGTGAAGTCATTGAGGCAGCTTTCGTTTTCACACTGATTGGCGTGCCGGTAATGGGGTTGTTCGCACATTTGGTTTGCATTCTCTTCGCCTCGGGTATCATGCCACTCAAAATTCTAGCTTCTATGGATCCACTGTTTCTCGTTCCTGATCATTCATTACTGAGGAACGGAGTTGCATGTATTCCCCTCTCTGCGAAGAAGCTCCTATATTGCTCTATTGTTGTGTCCAGGCTCGTTTACTCCCGTGCTTGACGTTCAGGCCAAATTTGATCATAAGTAACCGACCGAAAAACCTGGAGGTTATATGTTATCTGAAGATTCCATGTATGTTTGTAAGGTTTCACTTGGTCAACTTCTGTGCCCTACTTACCTACGTGAATTCATCCGCCTGTTTCTTAACAAACCGATCTTTTGAACTGCTGAAAGTAGATACCTGTCATGTCACTCATCAATAGAGTGACTAACACAGACCCCACTGTAAAAGGATAATTGAACATGATGAATAGCAGTAATAATTAGTTTGACACTACTTCTGCGGGGTTATTTTTGTTTCCCTCGGAAACACGACTAACCGATATCTCAGTCAGGTTTCTACATTGACCCCCCTAATAAGGCTTGCTTCAATCACCAAGCGATCCGTTCTACTGGTAAGTGTGTTTCCAGGGCAACTGTTGCACTCGATCCAAAGAGGCGTCCGTTATTACCGTCAGTGATGTGGACAACAGTAGAAGCTTCAATAGACTGCAATGGAGGGTGGGTGCGCTAAATTCAAGAGCAAGAATATACTCTTCGTTACAACTCTGGAATTTACAACAAATTAGTTACAGGGCGGAATGTGAAACTTCTGTCAGTGTAGGAACGGTGAAGTAATCGTTATTACTGAGTGCCAGCTTTTAACTCCACAGCTAAGGGAATATCATGATCCTTCTGTGCAACATGATAAAACACTCATTAGGTGAGAGGATTTTGAGTTCGGAAACAATTGATGTGGAAATGCAGGAGAATCTTTTGTGACGACGAGAGGAGTTATCTAAGAAACAGCTGTCCAGTCTGCCATAAGGCGCTCTCAATCAGGTTCAACATGAGACTTATATGCGAAGCAGAAAACTTTGGACCTGATGACCCATTCTGCAACAGCTGTTATGTTGTACAGGATGAACAGGACGAGAAACGAAATCACAGTTAGATATCGCACTTACATAACAATAGCATAACTGTCATTTGATTTTTGCAAACATTAACCCCCGAAACGTTTATTCAGAACATATCAGTCTGAGTAGGTTGTTTAGAAGATGATTTTTCGAGGACAGAGATTGGGATTTAGTTCCGTAATATGGACTAACTACATTAGTGAAGTCCTCCGAAAGGTGTTCACAGACGTCTGAATCGTTCGTTCAGTTTCTAGCTCTATCGGATCAGTCATTATTCCGACCCCTAAATCTGTTGGATATTTTGGTGGTTTTCTCTCATGTGGTTCTTCTTGATTGTGTCGTGTTGGTGATAATCAGACAGATGTTAGACCCCAATATTTTTACTCACAGCTCACAATAAGTTCATGCTGTATGTATATTATAAGATGGTTCACCATTCAGGCTTCATTGTTCGCGGTTAATGTCTTCGGATTTCTAGCAACATAGGCTGTAGTTTTTTATCGCTCTACCGAGCATCTAACCGTCCCAAGGGACTTCCTTGAAACATTTTTTCATCTTATTGTTTCGGCAGTAATTTTTCTGATAGGTTAATTAAGTTGGAAGAGACCCAGTTGTGAAAATTCTTCGCTTCGGGTGGATTCGAACCAGCAGCATTAAAAGTATACTCAAACGTGACAGGTGCTTAACCAACTGAGCAACGAAGCTTCAACGTGAGTTCGCAGGTTCCGCGCGTGGACTCAGTCAGCAACAGTGGCATTTGTGGACTTCAGAGTGGAGTGTTTCTGATATCCTGCCTGGAATGTTATCTCATGGATCATTTGGTGGACATTATATGAGAGTAGAAGAGGTAGGCAACAGAGTCCTGGTGTGAAATATCCGAGTTTCCGGCTTGGCTTCGTAGCTCAGCTGGTTCAGCGCTTACTGCATTCAAATATGCTGTTTCTTTCGCTGGTTAGAATCCAGTCAAAGCCCAGATTTTCCACAGTTGGATCTTTTCTAGGTTACTGTGTTGTCCGTTAGCTCCCCACCTGCTGTACTGCATGTACCGACAGGCATTGTTCTGACTCGCTCGATCACCGTTACAGGGTTTCCAAGGCGACTTGTTTCCTGTTTAATATTAGGCTACTTTTCAAATCTCTTCTCCCGCACTTATGCCCGCTAGGTCTCACTTCGTCCTCATCGTTCAAATTGGCCGCGCAACATAAACAAAACATGAAGGTTTTTTGTATCAAACAGTTAGTGGGCATGGTGGATAGTCAATCGGTGGGTGAAGAGTGGTCACTAAGTCCAGGGAAGGGTCAAGTTTACGAGCAATTGTTTCTGAACACACAAGGTTGGCTTCAGTCGATTGATTGCGACCGCCTCAGCAAACCGCAAGAATCTTGGATTGGAGTGACGTAATAGGATTCTGAATGCACAAATTGAGTCGATAACGTGACCAGTGGTCAGGACGTGTCCTGTGACTGCGGACACTGGTTGCTTGCGTGTTTCAACGACAATGCCGTTCGTCGGTAATACGGAGTTCTGCACCCATTTGAGCAAATGTTTCTTCATTCTGCAGATCAAACACCTCTCGGTTCTGCCTGTGTAACGTTCTTCGCAGTAACGTGTAGATTGGTAGACACAATGTGAGGTGGCACCGACAGGTTGACCTTCTTTGATTGAAGGGTAAGGTAGTTTCTGGGTCCGAGCTAATACGCAGAGTTCCGCTTCGTTAAATGTTCGTTTAATCGAATTCACTAGTCTTTGAGTTGTTTGATGCATGCTACAATCACCTTTAAAAGACAATTCTGTATAAACGTTCTTTTATACTCATTGTGATCACCTGTTCGGATCAAGTCTAATTCCCTCGCAAGACTTTCCCGTGTACAGATTCGTCCTGCTTGTGTGAATTGTGTAGTAACAGGTAACGTAGTAACACGTTTGTGATGGACCAGTGTGAAACTACTGAAGTTCAGGTATTGACCGTAAACTTGCTCGTAAACTTGCCCCTTCCCTTGACTAAGTGACCTTTCCTAACCCACCGACTAACTATACCACCTGCCCCCTGATTGTTCGATAAAGAAAGTCCTCTCACGTTATTGTAAATTTAATACCGACGAATTAATACGAAATACTTACATCTATCATTTTCGGTCTTCTAACTGTTTTGTTCAAACTTCTGAAGGGAATGAGCTGCTTTAAATAGACAAACCGGTCAATAATTCTAATAAAGAATTGGTTTGCGGTTATCGCCAAGGCACTCTTCCTCGTTTTGACTTTATTCATAACTGTTTAGACCTTAGGTTTGCCAAATGTGTTGATTTCAATTGCATCATATAACCACCATTTCCATTGACTGTAAGTCAAGTTGCCTTTGCGAATGATGCAAAGTTCTGTCGACTTTTTCTATAATCTCGTCAACACCACAAACTGGGTTGTTCGTCTGCTATGGTAATTACTGTATTACGAAATCCAAACAATCGTACTTTGTACAGATATATTTTTCGCTGAAAATATACGCTAATTAGCAAGTCAACGTGTTTCTTTTACTATTTAGAATGTGACTGAAATTGAGTCTCATAGTATGCAGATTTATTGAAAAAAATTATTAGATAGCTGCTGTATTTTTCAAAATACAAAATGAGGATCTCAATTGAAATGGTGTTCAGGTTCAAGTAGAACAGCGTAGCCAACAAGACTTGCTCTTTTTTTGTATTCAATCATCAGGCCAATTACAACACGATAAACGTGAAAACGATAACCAGGGTTGGTAAGAAAATCGGTCAATAAAGGTTACTGCCTGCATATATGTTAGCAATTACGCAATCATCATTTCACATTGTGAGCTTGACTAACTGTATGCAGTGGAAACTAAGTGTTCACATGACCTTCCGAACGAAGTCAGGGTTAGGGAACCGGATACCAATGGCCTTGACAACGATCAACATTCGGAATCCCATCATTTTTGACCGATTTCGTGGCACCTAGTAGACAATCTGAAAGGCACCTTTGGTGTCGGTCAAATAAGCAGCAGTCACACCACTATTCAACCATGCAGGATGATTTTCACATGCGCTATCAGACAACCAATGTACAACCAATGTAAAGCGCTCAACACGAGGAAACAAATGAATACACACAGTGGCTGGTTTTCGAACGTGGAAGTTTATCTTCGAGTTTTGACATGATAAAGGGTGCTGAACGGAAACCTACACACAGTTGAACGGCAAGGTGGGATGATTCAACAGATATTTTGGGCTTCCTTGTGACAGCTTTGGCCATAGGGTCTGCTGTGAAATACAGACTAATAAATGCCAATTTCTTATTTACAGAGGGAGGCTTGAATTTCAGCTCTACCGCCTGCATCGATTTCGAAATTAACTGCATTGGGTAGCCACTCTACATGAACACTTCTTTTAAAAACCCTAGCTCAGCTTGCGAATAGTCACATCCTACCCGTCAGATAGCGCCTGAGGTTTCGCTTTGGATTTAACGGGACGAAGCTGTCAGAGTGAATGTGCTGACAGCTCTAATTCCGTTTCCTGCATGATTTTCGTTAGGTTGAACCATCTTCTGTTCTTAATACGTCAACATCCCACAGATTTATTCGGCGGTTGTTGTGTGACTCCCTGACAAATTTAATACTGTTGTAGGTTGAGTTAAAAGATGCCATAACATTGCTCATTTTGAAATCCTCATTGACAGCAAAAAACATCACCAACGTAGCGTTTGTATAAGGTAAGCTGTTTAATGTTTACACCAAGTCGCTCTGTTCATTAAAACATCAGTTAACAGGGGACTCGAAGGCAAGTCCATTGCCACTCCATCTTTATGTCGGTAGATTGAATTGTTAGACAGAAAATGAGCTTTAACAGAGTAAATCACTTGCAGTTCTCTTACTTCATCCCTTGGGATGCCCGCGTGTTTGTTTTTACATTCTATATACTTGTACACGTTGTCACTTGTCTCATGTAAAGGCACGTTGGTGAATAAGGGAATGACACCAAATTAGAAAATTCTTTCATCGTTTAAGTTTACATCTTGTATTGCGTCGATGAACTGATACGTGTCCCGAAAACTGTGCATTGCTAGGTCCAACCTGACGGATTCGAACAAATCAATGTGGTTTTCAGCTAGAGCATGGTAATTCGAGTTGCACAAATCTAAAACGGGTCTAAAGAGAAAACCTTGTTTGTGAGCTTGTAACATGAATATTATTGTTCCAATTGGAAGGATGTGCTCGACTACAACTACACCTTTTTGGTTTAGTCAGCACAATGCATCACATATCGTCTTTTTTGTAACCGGTGATTTGTCTTTCTCCGTATTCAGCTTCATGGACCTCAAAATGTCAGCCAGTATGTTATCCGTTTCGGCAGTGTAATCAGTCCCGTTCATTATGACGACTCCTGTTTCGTTAACTGGCTTGAAAAGCATTATGCGTTCACTTCTATACAAACATTTATTATATCTAAATGTTACTTGTTTAAAAGCTGTTTTACTTGTAGAGTATGGTTTGGTTACTGAGAGAACGAAGTGACTTTAGTCTTTCTTCGTTTAAAGTTGATGATGAAGTGAGTGCGGCTAGTTGGTCATACAAAATTGCAAAATGAACTGCTGAATCAAGCTGCTTGTTCTCAACAATGCAAACAACAAAAGTTGGGCCCAAGGGATAAAGCCTTCAGCAAAGCATCCTTCAAATTCAAGACAGAATTTATAAATACATTGTTCGTAATTAGTCTGGAATTTGACGCATGATTGGTATGGGAATTTTCATGCACTTCGGGAAATACTGTTCATTTTATTAATCTGCCTTTATCTACGAGTTATTTCGAATAAGAGATCTTTTACAGTTCAAAACAAACGAATCCACCGACTTTCTATGTCGGACTATCACGCCACATCCAGTTTCACTTAAATTCGTATCCAAATTTATCTCGCCAAATTTACTACACTGATGGTGACAAATGCCAGTTTGCCGATCATTCAGAATATAGCCGTTGGATTCAAGCTGCTTGTTATTTGCAGACGTTAGCCGTAATCAATTCAGACTGATTAAACCAGAGAAGTTTTCGTTTGGTAAACATGAGCAGATCCAAACAGAGGAAAATATTGACGGTCTAACTCAAGTGAAGACAGGAAACATGGCCGTGGCAACACACATAGTGTCAAATGTTATCGATGAGCACTCGTAATAGCTGAGCAATTCTAGCAAGATTGTCACCGGTGAAACTAGAACAATTTCAGAATATACTACGTGATGTTGTCAACATTGTTGGTACGTCACCACACACGAATAGGATTCACATCCCTGAAGTCACATTCTTTAAAGTGACCAAACAGTGCTCAGCCATTACTGAACCGATCGTTTACTGCACCCTCGGAAGTCCACGCATTCATAGTGTTTTGAACAGAGAGGTATATATTTTTGGGGAAGCGATTTAGTTATGAAGTGTTTGCATAATTTATTCATACAACAATTCAGTGGTTCGACTATCATTTGAAAACCTTCAGTTTTCACATAATAGTGAAGTTGCTTTCCCATGCACAAAAGGATGCATATTTGATTGTTATGCTTGCTATGCTACGAGAGTCCGACAGTAGAGAGTTTAGTACGTTTTTTCAGAAAATTTAGAATAAATTTAGGGAAACTACGTTTCTTGAAATGGTTTGTTTTAATGTTTGTGGCGAATGTTTAGGTGTCTGTTGTAATGACAGAGCTTTTCAAAAATTCCTGTGTTTCCACCACAAAACAAAGGGAAGAACACCATTTTTAGGGTGCATCATTGGGATACTGTTTTTATATAGTTTGAAAGCGAACTATCAAACTTAACTCGGTTTGTTAACAAGACTGAACAACTCGGTGACCTAACAGTGTGGTTCATGGTTACTAAGCGTGTATCAATTAGGATTCTCATGGATTTCGTCAATTCGGCTTTTACACAGACTTGCTGACATTGCTTCATCCACACAAACAATATTCCTCTCGTACGCCCACTATGTTTGGCTGACAAACTAAAGATGAATCATCAAACAAACATGTGCGAAAAGTGAATAGTCACTGCATCCTTGATGTATGAACGGAGAAGAAAAAATCACCGTTTATACAAGTTGACGAAGTGTGTCATGCAGAGAGCAACCTCGACAGAATCAAATTTGTAAAGAAAAGCTGGAGATCGCCATTCTCTCTTTTGTCTTTATATAGCAACTCAATGGATTGGCCGAAATCTTTTCCGAGATAGTTCCAAATGGACGGCGGTTTCTTAAACATAATTCAAACAATCATTCTTTACACTATAGGCTGAATGAGGATTTACTGACTTGCTGATGAGTCTCAGATTTTATGACCCACGTAAAACTGTGAAATATTCACTGCAATTCGCAAGGCAATCGGGCAGAACAATTGAGCCAATGGATGTAGCCTAGCGTCGTTCAGTTGGCTTCGCCGAAAATATTGTCTTAGACCAAGAAAGCGTTCCAAACACTAAGGAATGCCACCACTAGTGAGTAGATTTGGGGCGGCACAGAAAGACAGATCACGTTGCCTGTTTGTGAGATATTGCTTCATTGGGGACAGACTGCAAACTTTTGGGGCGAATGACGATTTCGAGAGCACTTCGAAACACTCCAACAGGCACACACCGTTTCCACAACAATCTGTGAAGGTGGAACACCGAACCACACTGCTCCACTTCATCAAATCAGAAAGAAAGCATACGTCCTGATATGTTAACAATTCGTCTACTCACATCCGTCACAAACATCATCATCATCACACATCATATTCAATAGGCGAATAGGCACAACCAGTGAGCAGACATGTCTACAAATACACCGTGTTGTGTGATCAGCATCACAACAACCAAATGGGCAGCTTCAATCACTTTTATGTACACAGAGCCGGTTGTTCAGGTGAGCAATTCGATTGACTGAAACAGTCTGTTGGGCTGCTGTGGTCCGGGCTACGTGAAAATTGGTGTGTTTGCAAGTTTGTCTAGTCATTATCCTTCCCTATTTGTGTAATGTGTAAACTCTGCATGTCCTAGTTTTGTGACGGAGGAGAGCAAACGAAAATCTACAAGGATATTGATTGGGATGACCAGATAATGTTATATTCAGAATATTCGGTCCGTGTATTTATAATTTATGAGTGATTGTCATTTTATTTACAGTATGAATAAGTGTACACATTAACCACAAACTCTCTTCTTAACCCCTCTCATCGGTTGCCCAAATTGAGCATTTTCGACCTACACTTTCGAAAACAATTATTCGGGGGATGCCGAATCACACCGAGCAAAGCATTGCGATCCGTATTGTAAACAAGCCATTCGCACGCTTCACTTGGCACGTGAGATCAAGTGGGGTTATATGGCACCTGATAGTCCGCACTCAAATGGGCTGTTAGCAGAGCAATCGACTGATAAGTGATCAGTAGCCAACTGAACGTGTTCAAGTAGTATTGGTATACCTCGCGTCTGTTCAAGTGTGAAATATATTTGTCTATCCAAATAAATACTCGACGTAATTTCGCCAAACCCCAACGAGCCAAGTCTAGAACGCTGTATGTGTACATTGTGAATAGGATGACCGGACTTAGTGATTTAGTATGCGAGGAATGCGACTGAATTTCGAAGCACCATCATCAAACTACAATTTCTTCTGTCATTACTGGCGTTGATGGGTTCTGGCATGAATTGTTTGAGAAATCCAGACGGAAGAGTTGATCCTATGGGTCATTTGGTGAATTTCATGTGTGACAGTGAGATGCGTGGGCAACATGGTCTGAATGTCGAATTTGAAGTCTTCCGATGTGGCTTCATAACCTAACCAGTAAGGTGTTTGTCGTGCTTGGGTATGTTGTTTCTCTCGGTGATTCGAATCCAGCCGAAGTAAATTGGTGCAATTGTCCGGCTGCGTTAAAGAGTGTTCGAATTAGAACTGGCATGTGGGTAGTGGGCACAAAAGAGGAAATCTGTAAATACTGACCGCCTCAAGTGAGCTTGTTGTGCATTTCGTGTTGTTGAGCCATCCCGTCGTCGAAAAACAGTAAACTGTCATATGTTTTTTCTTCATGAGTAACAAGAAGGTCGGAATGAAAAAATCGTAACGGGTTTGAGAGTGAACTAAAGAGAACAGTGGTGGCACAGTTAAAAGTACCACCTGCGTTTGGCTTACAAAGGCTGGTACCGACATGAACTACATGTCAGAGGTAGTGTTTACGCTTCAATAAACCTGGTCGATAAAATCACCAAGAAATGAGCTAGGCAACTTCACCGCGTAGAGGTGTACAGGAGAAGCGTTCATTCCTGTTCAATTCTCTGTCATCGTCATAGTTGTCATTAGCATTTTTAATACCATTCACGAAAATAGAAAATATTGATTGGTTTTCAGTTGAATTCCGTTGTGACGACTACGCACCCATCACAACATGGCGAAAGATCACAAGAGTTTGGGGAAATCGATAAAGTCACAAACATAATTCGGGTATAGTGCTTTGTATCGATCAGCGTAACATCTCTACAAACCTCACTATCACATCAGTCGGCTAATAGAAGCACATGCAAACCAACCCCATTAGTCACTCAACTAGGCAAAGCACGAATGCATTCATAAGAGGAATTTTATAACGGTTATCCTCCAAACAGAAGTACTACTCAAAATTTGGATTACCAAGATTTCCACCCACCTACGTTGTGGATGCCCATCTTGGATAGATAGGTTAGAGGATTTCACGTGGTAAGCGAAGAGCGAGTTCCCATACCACATGTGAGTCGAATTTTCGCTGGTCGACTGTCTGGAAATAGGGATATCAACAACAATAGAAATCGTCAACGATTGGGTTCACATGAAACGAAAACTGTTATCAGTTCTAGGGCAGACAAACTGCACGAGTCAACAGTTTATGCACACATAAGGCAGGACGGCGGACACTGATTAACATAGTCCCGGAGAATGCAAACAATTTGGTGTTCCGATTACACAGTAACACCTGAAACGAGTTGGCGGGATCAACAATGTGACCGGTTCCCGTGATGGGCTTGGCAATGGATGAAGTCGGTTTCGGTTCAATCGCTCTGTTGCCATCGCCTGTTGCGTCGTCGCGTGCACCAACCATTCAGACATATGTTCGGCCATACATTGTCGTACGTACCGATTCGTTCTGCCGATGTAGACATCACCGCAACTGCAAGTGAACTGATGGATTACATGTGAGACGGAACATCTCGATAGGTCACGATTATGAACAAGCTGAGCGACACTCCCCGTTGTGAGCAGCAACCGCAATTCAGCCGCAGGGTGTATACGAGTTAGAGCAGGTTGTAATTTTCGATTTAAGTCAATTGTGATATGGTCCCCTTTGAAAGATAGGTTCGGAAAACTTGCCTCTTGATAACCGTACTCACGGCAGTTTTTTTATCCGCGTATCCGCTATGTATTCCAATGTTTTGTGTTCGTGACTGAAGAGGATATACGGAGTGTTAACCTTTTGTGATTTATGTCTTCCACTGCTATTGATGAACTGGACCAAGGGAACTCAGTGGTTTGAATTTTTCAAGCGAATTCTCCTTGCACATTCAACACTAACACTATCTATACGGTGGCCCACCTATGTTCCGTTACTGCACGTGCATGCACACGCGTTCAAACACAGACAATCGCTCACACACGTGAACCTTCCCGTCACACTGCTGCCGGTTGCAAAGTTCACATGCGCACTCTGGTTAGCCTGCCCAGACATGATTTGTCCTTTACCATGGGCTTGTTATTAGCTCCTGGATCCGGCCTCAATAATCTCTGTTCACTGATAGCTGTAATGCATTTTTCATGCTGGCTCAGCCAGGATACACTAGGATCTTCCTGCATCACTTCAGTTCTCACTTCAATGCGTGGTGTAGACATAACAGTTTGGCTGCGGATATGGCTGAATACACATCATTCCATCATCTATTACAGCAGCTGCAACAGCAGGCTCAAATTCATAAGCAAATGCAGATTCAACACAATTGGAACTTTTAACGAACAGACGTTCCCTCCAGCCGACAAGTCCCAGCATCTCAGAAGAAACCAAATTAAAGGAATTACAAACCAATGACATTCAAGTGTTTGCATATGATTCAGAAGGCGGAATCACTTTTCTTTCATGGTAGAGACGTTATGAGGTTATATTTGTTGTTGATGGTACAAGGTTGGATGAGTCAGCTAAAGTGCGCCTCGTGATGCAGAAATTAAGTGCTAACGAGCACACTCAATGTTGCAACTTTATTCTAACAAATCACCCTCTAGACTATAGTTTACAAGACACCGTCTCCATACTTTCAACTATATTTGGAGAACGCACATCACTTTTCAATATACGTTACAATTGTTTGAAAATTGCACGACGGTCGGACGAAGACATTGTGTTATACTCGGGATCGGTGGACAGAGAATGTGAACGATTTCAGTTGGGAAAGATAACAGACGATCAATTCAAGTCACTGATTTTTGTTTCCGGCCTCACAACTGCAACAAATGCTGATACCCGAACCCAGTTACACAATTCTCCTCCTTGCAGCAACTGACCTCTGAATATCTCCGACTAGTAAATCTGAAGAAGGATTCACAAATGTTACACGTGATGTGATACTGGCTGAAAACTTTATAATGACACAGTCACAAGCAAACAGTGGATCGAGAAATACGAGTTGGCAACCCCCGCCATCAGCTTGTTGGCACCTCGATGAATGGCATTTCACACGACTTTCTCGTTTTCGGTCACAAATGTCAAGAATGTGGCTGTTTGGGGCACAATGAAGGCCGTTGTTCTACATCTGGTAGAAACCAGTTACAGAATCATTCCCGAAGACAGTCAAATGTCGTTTTTTTACCTCTGGTAATGCCAATCATTATTTGCGCACATTTTTACTATTTTGATCACTTATCTTCCGGTAAAATTACAACTCGATACTGCGATGGATACATCCAACAACATGGTACAATATTCGGGAACCCACTTGCCAGCCCTTAGGACGTATCGCACGCAATGCATCTGGCCACCCAATTGCACCGGTACGTGTTATATGGCAGACTCAAATGATTTGAGTCTATTAAGAATTGGTTGGATAAAACAATTACACTTGTGGGACGTTCCCAGTAGCTCTTCTTGTGACATGCCATCCGCACAGTTGTCTCCATTACCCGGTTCATCAGAAGGTGCTGGGGTGTGCAATAAATTCCTAACAGAATTATAGACTGAACGTGCACAAATTCTCAACACTGTGGCGAAAGCAACTTCGTTTGTTACTCCGGATTGCAAACCAATTTTTCGGCCAAAAGACCAGTACCATAAGCTGCGATCACTCAAATTGACTCAGAAGTAGACAGATTAGAGCAGTTGGGTGTTTTAACAAAAATCGACTACTCACCGTGGGCAACCCCAATGGTTGTTGTCAAAATGGTGAATGGCACAGTTCCCATTTGCGGAGATTTTTCTACGGTCTTGAATGATGTGTTACAAACACATCAGTACCCGTTACCCACACCTGAAGATTTGTTCACATAACTAAATGACTGCAAAGTGTTTTCCAAAATTGACTTTTCTGACGCTTATCTTCAGATCGAAGTTAACAACTCAAGTATGTCACTATCAGCACACATCCAGCGCTATATCAATTTTACAGGTTGCTATTTGACGTGAAAAATACTCCAGCTATTTTTAACAGATTATGGATATCATATTGAATGGGCTGGCGTGCGCTTCGGCCTACATGGATGACATCATCATCCTAAGCCCATCTACAGTTGTTTATTAGGTACATTTATGCGAAGCTTTCAGTCGAATCGGAACATACGGTTTTAGTTTTCGCATCAAAAAATGCTCATTTTTCATGCATCGTATTGTCTATCTTGGATCAGTCGTTGACGGAAACGGTCGTCGCCCGAATCCATCGACAATGAAGGCTATTGAACGCTTACTGGCCCCAACAAACATAATCGCATTACAGTCATTTCTAGGTCTTGCCAACTACTACAATAAGTGTGCACCAAACATGCATATTTTTACGAGCACCCTTAAATGGAATTTTGGAAAACAATGCTAAGTGCGTATGGTCTGAGACTTGCCAATCAGCTTTCGAGCAAATCAAGTGTGTGTTGTTGTCGGACCTTACGTTAACACACTATGACCTTAGGTTACCAATTGTTGTAGCCGTTGGTGCCTCTGACTAAGGAATCGGAACAGATTTGTTGCATCCTTTACCCTCTGCTGTTCAAAAGGCAGTCATTCACGTTCCACGCACGTTGACTCCAGCGGAAAGAAACTACAGTCAGATTGAAAAAGAAGGATTAGCTATTATTTTCGCGGTTAAAAAGTTTCAAAATATGCACCGATCACAAACCACTGCTCTCTATTTTTGGCACTAAGAAGAGCATTCTAGTACACACAGCAAGTTGTTTGCAACGGTGGACAACAATTTTGACCAGGTATGATTTTACGATTCAGTAAGTAAGAAAAACCGGTTTTAAACATGCGAATGCGTTATCTAGAAATCATTGGGATATATCATGCTCTGACGTCTGAATATACCGTTATTTCCTCCCTGGAGGTCGATGCAAAAGTTCACGGATTCCGTTCGTTACTTACCCGTCACCTTCCGTGAGATACAAAAACATACCCTCACAAACCCTTGTCCTCGACGCATTTTATTTTTCCGGCAAAAGTTTTAGCCACAGGTCATTACAGGTTCAGGCTATAAACCATTTTGTCTCCGGAGGGATGTCTTAACGCAAGCCGATGGCTGCTTACTGTTTGGAGACAGAATAGTGATACCACGCAAGTCTCATAACATAATCCTAAATCAGCTCCACCAAGGCCACCCTGGAATCGTGTGAATGAAGTCAGTCACACATTGTTAAGCTTATTGACCTAATATAGATCAAGATATTGAACCTTTAGTACGTCGATGTGATAACCGTGTCAAGGATGCCAAAGCTGCTGTCAAAGTCGACCACCATTCAAGGCAGATCTCTCGCTCTCTTGACGCACGTATACATGTTGATTGCGCACGGCCAACTGATAATCAGTATTATCTTATGATTGTTGGTTCGTTCTCCAAATGGCTAGAGATTTTTTGTTAAAGAATCAAACGACAGCTACCACAATAAAGTGTCTCAACCATTATTTCTCAAAGTTTGGGGTTGCTGAGACGATTGTCGGCAATAACAGGCCTCATTTTGCGTTAGGTGAATTCTGTTTTTTTTCCATTCATTGGGGGTGCAACACATGCGAAGGCTCGTTTATCACCCTCAATCGAACGGACAAGGTGAACGGTTTATTGAAACGTGTAAAAGGAGTTTGATAAAACTGGAAGGAGAAGAGTGTATATCAGAAATCTTAGACACATTTCTGCGAGCATATCGATCATCGCCAAATCAAGCATTGCTTAACAATGGATCACCAGCAGAAGCGTTCTTGGGGCGGATAAGACGGACTGCTTTGGATGCCATGCTCCCGTCCATCGTTTCGAAGTAATCTAACCACAGAATGGAAAATCAGTTTGATCGGCACCACGTGACTCGTATGCGCGTATTTCTCCCTGGTGATTTGGTGTATATTTGTGACTACGGGCAGCAAGCTAATCCTTGGATCCGTGAGAACGAGAACCGGTCACCTACTGTACGCAGTGAACAGCCACGCAGACATAACCAGAAGACGTCAATCATACCAAACGCAGATGCGTAATGGATGATAACTCGAATGCGTCTAGACACTATTTGATACATTTTCTATAGCAAAAGTAAAAACTCCCGAACCTGAACCACTTAATGCACCACCGCTGGAGGGCAGTCCTAAAGGAAGATATTTAAGACGCACACGCCCCCAAATCCAGAGACGTCAGATAAATCCCTGTAGGCAATCGTACATGTGTACTTTACTTTTTTTAACAGAGATGTGTACGGCCCATCTATGTTACGTTCCTGCACGTGCATGCACACGCGTGCAAACACAGACAATCGCTCACTCACGTGAACCTTCCCGTCACACTGCTGTCGGTTGCAAAGTTCACATGCGCACTCTGGTTAGCCTGCCCAGACATGATTTGTCTTCTTCCATGGGCTTGTTATTGGTTCCTCGATCCGCCCGCTGTAAACTCTGTTCATTGTTTGATGTAATGCACTTTTCACGCTGGCTCAGCCAGGATACACTAGGATCTTCCTGCATCACTTCAGTTCTCACTTCAATCCGTGGTGTAGACATAACATACCATCAGACAGTGGTAGTTCAGTCACTTCTTATATTAAATACGCCAGTAATGCGCACAGTTAGCTACTCATTGGTACACCGTCAGTTGTTTTATGAGGTGATGCTCCAAAATCAAATCGAATATTCCTTTTGCATAAAAGTATGGGATCTTCATGGTAATCAATTGGGATTAGGGAGGTCAGTTTCAAAGGGAAAAAATCGCACGAGAAATCAGCTGTTTCTCAAAGGGGAACATTCGTAAAGATAGTCAACAGCGATAGAGTACATCCTATGAGAAATCACCGATATGTTGCCTAAAGTTGGCGTCAGTTAGAAAGAATCTTCTACACAATAGAGAGTAAGCATCTGACAAGCTTATGGTACGCTGAGTTGTCCATGTATAAGACTGGCCCTATAGTTTTGCAACACTTCTCAACTTGTGGTGTGCAGGTTTAGGTTGGCCTCATTGGTCTGTTTGAAGTTCCTAGATATACCAATCTGTTAGTGACAGCTTTCTTGCGGTTTGTTTCTCTATCGTGATATTGTTGTCACTCCTGCTGTCCACAAGGATACCTTTCATATCTTACACCCATAATCATCTGTATTTACAATAACTGTACCAGAAACTTTGTCTGACTGAGGGAAAACCACGTCTTCAATTTCTATCAGTCGTTTTGAAACTTTATAATGTTCAGATGTCAAACTGCACTAGTGATTAACAGGTGAAGTCAGGATATGGTGTGAAACATCGACCAGCCTCGAGAAGGACGAGCTTTCCTTGTCAGACAACGTTGAGGAGAAGTTCTTTATTTGATCATACAGGTCCTAAAATTGCATCTGTGTTTGCAAAACGGTTGGCTCCCTTTGAAGGAATTTTGAATTTCAACCCCAGGGATAAAGCTTTCAAATGTTCTCACGTAAGCTGAGTTGAAGATAAGTTTTGTGCGCGTTTCAAACCATCTACAGGGAGTAAGGACTGTTCATTCGAACGCAGCGAGACTGTGTAAACGTTTTGTTCTAGTAGTTTTTAGTACGGCTGTAAATATTTTTCAAACTTTGTCTCATCAGCGATAGAATGTTAAGCGTGAATGTAAAACGTCGCTGCTTCTCTGAATATTTGTTCAATCGTTCTTGTGAAGCTCCGGTATGAAAACTTGCTGGACTGACAGGGTTGCTACTGTTTCTGATCAACTTCCCCCTCAACAGTGAGTGATTAAATAGCGATGGAAAAGAGATTGATCTTATGCACTCCCAATAATGCCCAATTGTTGAGCGTTCTTTCGGCGTCTTACACTGTCAAATCAACAAGTTGTCCAACGCTAGCGTTGAATGTGCAAGGAGAATTCGCTTGAAAAATTCAAACCACTGAGTTCCCTTGATCCAGTTCATCAATAGCAGTAGAAGACATAAATCACAAAAGGTTAACACTCCGTATATCCTCTTCAGTCACGAACACAAAACATTGGAATACATAGCGGATACGCGGATAAAAAAACTGCCGTGAGTACGGTTATCAAGAGGCAAGTTTTCCGAACCTATCTTTCAAAGGGGACCATATCACAATTGACTTAAATCGAAAATTACAACCTGCTCTAACTCGTATACACCCTGCGGCTGAATTGCGGTTGCTGCTCACAACGGGGAGTGTCGCTCAGCTTGTTCATAATCGTGACCTATCGAGATGTTCCGTCTCACATGTAATCCATCAGTTCACTTGCAGTTGCGGTGATGTCTACATCGGCAGAACGAATCGGTACGTACGACAATGTATGGCCGAACATATGTCTGAATGGTTGGTGCACGCGACGACGCAACAGGCGATGGCAACAGAGCGATTGAACCGAAACCGACTTCATCCATTGCCAAGCCCATCACGGGAACCGGTCACATTGTTGATCCCGCCAACTCGTTTCAGGTGTTACTGTGTAATCGGAACACCAAATTGTTTGCATTCTCCGGGACTATGTTAATCAGTGTCCGCCGTCCTGCCTTATGTGTGCATAAACTGTTGACTCGTGCAGTTTGTCTGCCCTAGAACTGATAACAGTTTTCGTTTCATGTGAACCCAATCGTTGACGATTTCTATTGTTGTTGCCATCCCGAAATCTTATATGTTTTGATTTTTTCGCTTCGTTCCTTGGAAATATTATGCGAAATGTTCAATTCGCGGGTGTTTTTCATCGCCGCTGGTGTGCTAAATCGAGGGAACTCAGTGTTTTGACATTCTCGAATGAGTACATCAGCGAAATTCCTGACTACCAGAATAAGTATCTTCGACGTGTGTTACTGAACACGGGTGCTAATGGATTCCTTGGAACTTTCTGTAACCATACCAGTGTCTGTATAGTGTAGCGTTCTAGTTTTCGCTGAGATCCTTGAAGAAGATGAGCACTTTGCGGAACTAACCGTTATTCAGATGAAACAACACAACAATACCACAAGAAATCATGAAAACGACGGCGATACACTTGCCCACGTAAAGTGGCTATATAACTGACTGGTTGCCTTCTTGGTGTGGCTAGTTCTGTGGATCTAGAAGTGCGAAATGAAATACAGCGATATAAACGTTTAGTTGCCGCACAACAAGGAGAGCAGTTCCTTCAGCATTCTTCTGCCGATAGATTTTCACGAGAGTTGCTGTGTGGACTAAAATAAAGAGATAATTCTGAGCACACCACTTAGGCTAAGAGGACCTTGTAGATAGAAGAATGTACCGTTGGTGGATAGCCTGTGCAAACATTCATCAATCAAACTTCACTTTCATATAGCAAACGATGGAACTCATATTTTATATTAAAAAATATCTGATACTTTGCAGTTCAACATCTAGGTTGCACTTCGAACGCTCCTACTTTGAGGCAGCTCTGTAGAGAGGGGATGTAAGGTGCAGTTTGCACAGTTTAATATCTATCGTATCAGAAAATACGCCGATATACTAATGTGAGACGCTAGTTTTTGCACTCATTAAAAAAGCCCTGTATATATTCGTGTATAAAATTCCCTTGAGAGACTAGGTGTTGAAGAACTCATTTTGCATGGTGCTTGTTGACTTTCACATACAGAGTAGTGTGCAATACGGAAAAATCCAATGTTATTTTCGGCACCCGTTGTGCCTGGTAAGAATATGTATTCTGAATTTTTCCAAACGTCATTACGTCTATCAGTTTCCCCTCAGTAACGGGAAAGTTTACAGCTGCAGGACAGAAACATCGCTTGAAATCAATGCCAGCAGGCGTGCTACACTGATCGTTGCTTACAGAGTGATACTGAACAAGAATGTCGTTCGACTTCGTTTATCGGTTACCCATTACAAGGCCAGTGTCAGATCATTGTCTGCAGTGCCGATAATTGTTCTTAATCCACCGTGTGTACTGAAAAACCAAGTGGCCTTGTTGACACTGGGTTAACTACCAATCCGGGCGGACACACAATTTCAGGTATTTACTTTGTGATCTGCACTGTTTGATTTCTAGCTAGTCACATGTACAAGAGTGCTGAGGTTGTGCGAAAAGAACGCATACAGTAACCTGTGCCTTCCGACTGTTCTACCCAATCGGATGAGAGAGTTCCAAAGGTTCGAATTGTCTTTATCACCATACTATCTTTTATCATAACGTTAATTATCGATACACAAAAGGTTATCGAGGTTCTGCTGAGTTCACAAGTTATTTAGAACAGTCGAACAGTTCATCCGGTAAACAACATCTGAACAAAACCAGTGTAGATTGATCGGCATATGGTGTTATTTTCCTCTGGAAATCATCTGCTTAGTTTTTGGCAAAACCATGCATCTATTAAAAGTGTTACAAAGTTGTTTCTTCCTTAGGAGGGTACTGTACCGGAAACGACGGCAGAACGTTCGATTTGAAAAAAATTTACGCAATATATATATATATTCATATACCATTGCTCTGCATTTGATTAAGTTACATTCTGAACTGACCAGCGATTTGTGAACAAAACTGAGGTGGGCTGTTTGATACAAAAGCACCACACTCCACGCTTCACTTCTTAACCGTGTTGTACCTAACGAACCCAGAAGCAAAATTTGTGCTATATGTAGAACGAGAACGCGTGGGTGAGAGATTCGATTGTTTTGAGTACGCATATAATGGAACGGGGAAGCAGCTGAAGCGTGCAGATTTGGATGGCGGCAGAACGAAACGATAAACACGGAAGTGGGTTAGCGTACGAATCCGGACTGTTTAGAGTGAATGAAACATACTATTGCCGAATTTTGTTATGGATTGAAAGTTCATTTTATATTCTGGATTTTGCCACGAGAAAAATTATGATGAATTTCACACTTCGCCTTTGCTAGTGGACAAATGTTGGGGCTTTTCTATGCTCCCACGCTTTACTTCATGACGACTAATGAAATTGTCGACCTCCTGTTTGTAATATTACTGCAATTTCACAAGTGCACCTCCTTTCATTCAAGAAGTAGAGCTTCCTTAGGAAGCCTTTGAGTTGTTAGCTGAGCTTTATTTCGTGCACTCAGCCATGTGGCGTTTCCTGATTTGAGTTTGTCTACACATGCTTTTCAGGTTCGGAGTATAAAATAAGATCATTTGGTTCCGGGGTTCACTAGTGAGATGACGGACAGCTGTTTCAACTCCACTGCATCACAGAAGCATCAAGTAGTGTATCAACGTACTCAGGATGTACGGGTTGGGCTTAATAGCACCAGTCCATTAATTCATTCATCCGGTTGCTTGTATAATCTCTATTGGTCTATTCTAAGACGGTATGGGATTTCTTGTTAACTTACCAAAACGACCGATCGACTTCAAATGATCGGGAAAGAAGGTCCAACGATTATTAAAAATTACTGTAATAGAATATTTCGCAACATCAAAAACCTTAATAACAAGAAAGGCGAACAACAGCAAAAATTTCGCACAAATATCTGTGAACTTTGAAAACGTTGTTTCCCGGATATCATTGGTTGTTTCTCATTTGTTCCTGATCAGTGCATATCTGACGACTAAACATCTTCACAACTTCAAATTCTAGTCGGATATGACGATGTGCATTCAACCGATGCAAAGTATACTCAAACATTATTGTTTTTATTATTATTAGCAGCCTGATGATCAATTTCCTCCTTCATACCATCAGTATGTTTGTAATCATCGCCATCAGCGTCGTTACGGGTATAATCTAATAATCATGTGACGCGTTCATGTCATTTGTTTCTGCACACCTCTACGCACTTAGGTCATAACTGATGTATCAAAATGAAAATGAACTCCTTTTAGTAATACACGTAAGGTTCTGGGATCAAAGGTTGTTGCGTAAGACCAACTTGACTCTACATCCCAACGGTTAAAATTAAGGTGACGACACTTTGTAGCCAGAAGACATTCACGAACGAACAGCCACAAGAAGTGAAGTTGTTTTCAACAAACAGCTCCCATACCTCGTGCATTGCCTTGTTTCTTAAGTGTTTCGTGCCCGGTAGAGGAAATCTCCGGAATTCATAAGAGTGAGCAACTACCATACCTGATATACTTACGTAGATGTTTGAGAATCTTTTTCACTAGGGGATACTCCAAGTTGAACTTTCTGTAATAGCAGTGTTACATTTTTCAGGTCTATCGTATGACACAAGTGAGCTTACTGGTGGCATCTACTTTTCGTTTAATTTTTGCACGGTTTAGCATAATCCCGTCCGAAATGTTTACTTATTGTGCGAGTTCTGTCACTTTCACTGGGACAAACCTAAAGGTCTAATAGTTTGGACTATCTGGCATCGTATCAACCAGTTTACTAAGATTCTAATACTAATCTGCTCTCAGATAAGTCTGGCTGTGTTGTGCACAGCTTTCTGTGAGGTGAACAGCTGAATATTTTGTAGTTAATCATGCAGAAATTGATGGAGCACACACTGGAAACTTGAGTGCAATGGCTGCGTCATCCCCTTTGGGTGGGATTGCAGAGTTACTTTAGAAGATGAGTGATAAAGGTGGTGAGTGGTTCGATCACACTCAACGGACGTCGAGTTCCAACCTTTTCCTCCTTAGCCTTTTATTTCGTTTGCATCTTTTTTCTATGTTGTTTTAGTTTGCACCGAACTAAAATTGATTACTGGTTTTCACAACGCCTACTTACTCCGATACAACTACCCGCTGTAACAATCCGTTGAACGCATACTGGTTTCCTTCGACCTTTCATGGCTCTCATTGCTTGGCGTCTGAGCTCAACTTTTGGAAGACAGTACTGCATCACGTGAGCTTATCGCTTACTTAAAAACTTGGCTTTTGGCGAACAAGCTCCTTATCTTTGTCTTCCGTTGTATACAATAATTTCTCACTGTGGAGTGTTGATTATACAATTCGTTTCATGCCGTGCAACGGCTTGCCAAGTTGCTTGGTTCTAATAATTTTTCATTAAAGACGAAGAGTGGACCAAAATGAAAATGGCACAAGTGATTAGCCAAATATCACGCGCAACAAAATGTTGGCTCCTTGGGCAGATTTATGCACGACATTTTTATAATCTTTCTTTCTTTACGAGAATGGCAACTTTTCTACACTCAATATTTTGTTAATTTCAGACAGGTATAACATTTTTTTGACAGCGTTTTCTCCACCGAACATTCTTAATATGCCAAAAACCATTGCTTGAACATTTTTGTTCATTCCGAATTTCTGACATGAGATATTTGCTCTTTTGTTCATTTCATTCCCAACTTGTTGACTGTTTTCATGAATTTATGTATGCATATTGCATTTTCGAATGGCGGGAATTTAACTAGTACGGTCGATTCTCAAGCTAGAAACAGAGCAATGTAAAATGAAAACTGGTAACACATATGTAGTATTTTTTCAAGTTGATCATCACTCACATTTGATCGCAGCGTTCGCATTCACATAGACTTTCCAGCCAGCCTGTTTTCGCAAAGAAGCACTAGACTCGAGTTTCGCTCTCATTAGAGCTCATCAGTAGTGCATATCCTTGCCACATATGTAGTACCAGACTGACAAAATGAAACAGTCATTTTTCCTATACTGTTTTCACGTTGATGATGAATAGATCTACTTGATTACGGTTTACATGTTTGTGAAATACTTAGCTTTTTCAAAGTCACGTTTGTTACCACAAAAAAGTTATCAGTCTGAGCTACTGTTTTTAGATCCTGGGCTCATACATAGAAGTCTCTTGAAACTCATCTGTGAGCCACTTCAATCTCATCTATAACCGCTCACATACAAATACTTGGCCGTGATTAGCTTCACAAACTTAATTTTGTTTTTGAAATTCTCTCAGTTAAAACTACGACTGCGATCCTGGTTAAATTCAAGTTGGCAATACATCAGGAATGTTGAGCTTAACCCAGTAAGTTGATACGGCCAGTTTACCACACTCGTTTCAGTTGTAATTATCATGAACATGGCCAAACTGGATATGTCTCTGGTACGAAATAAACATTCCTTCACTCTTAATTGTATGATATATGCTGAAAATCACTTGTTTTTCAATGAGTAGGTTTCCGTTATGGTACTAGGGACGTTCCATCCGACTTCTTCAGACTACGTACCGAATTCTGTAACCCATGTGGAACTTGTGCGTATCAATCATTAGCGGGACAAACCAAAGTGGGAATGATGTGTTTTCGTAGGTATTTTGTCGATTTAATTTCGCCGGCAAACACTTAAGAAGAATTAAAGAGCGTGAGAGAAAGTACTATACAATTTTATTGTGATTGGCATGCTTCACACAAATTGGTACAGTCACTTTTCATGATTAGGCGACTATCTTTCCTTCAGTTAAACCAAGGCCTATGCCTCATTTTTTGAAGCTGATGGACTAAAGCAGGCTCCAGCATATTCACTGACTTGACTATCTGAAGTCAACAGGAGGTGTACATGTTACAACATACTGGTGTTTATGGGTTGGCACATTCAGGTGTTGTGAGTTTATTGTCTCTTTTGTTCAGTACACAAGCACAGTAACAAGCCTGTTGAGCCATCGATTTAGAAAAGTAAAACAAATTTTCATTGTGGTTACACAATAGTAGCGATACGTCCGGTAAACATGATCGACTGTCACTAGTAACGTTGGTTTGGTTGGTGTGCGGACTCCTGCCGCATTGTGTAGGCAGCGACAGTTCGTTATTAAGATCGGCGGGTGGTAGCGAGCTGACTGTTCTTGGGTGGGTTGGCGATAAAATCTACACTCGCACTTTGTATAGAAATTAATGGATGAACGTCCAGAACTGGCACAACGACCGAATGGAATGCTGATCAGCTGGGACAACTAGTGTATGCAACGAGCTTTTGTTCAGGATTGTTTGCCATGTACAATGTATCGTACAATGTACAGTGCACAACATTTCCTATCGTATATACAATATTTCATGTACCACAATAAACAGCTCTAGAGTCAGCAGCCTGTCGGACTATACAAACAGTGCCGTCACCAATCCACGTTCGTATGTGCTTTGACCACAATCTTTGAATATGGAGAAAGAATATTACGACGGTCATGCCGAAGTGATCTGGGTCAAATCCGACCGCTGCGGAATGGCTATTCCATGAATGCTTGTCATGTATGGGGAGAAGGGGATCCAGAATAAACCACGAAGTGGCTCTATGTAGTTAGAATGACTGAACAATAAGAGTTTTGATAGTTCGACCTAACAGCCCGACAGTCGTGCAAAGTCGGCCGGGCAACGCGGGGTGAAAGGACTTTGGAATAAGTTGAATACCTTTATGGTGGACATAACGGTCCTTGTGGAAATCGAACGCTGATTTTATATTTTGTTTGCACGGACTTATAGTGTATATCTCAACGCACACAATTAGGCAACGTACTATTCATGAAGTACTTGAGTGTCTGACTACTCCAGGACGGTACAAATTTTGCGGTGCAAATACAGCTCATTTGTGCATTATTGTAACCTTGCAACACATTTGGGCTTCGGGCCTCATCAGCGTTATTCCTACATTGAAAACAGTTGATTTCGGGGTTACACATCCACATTCGCAAGATAGTGTAATTGACAATGGGGAAAGGAATACTCTGTTCTCACTTGAGCAAAAGCTGACATCGATAGCACAACAACTAATTCGAAAACAGTTCAGAGAATTGATTTTGAATTTCAACGAATTTGTACAACAGAACTACGATGGTCAGACCAATATGGATTACCTAGGGGGCCAAAGTTATCTGTTGGTGAGTTATGTTGCTGACGCCATCTCGGAAGTTTTAACCAATGCCACTTGCGGCGTCACGTTTTATTCACAGTCAAGTTAAGTTGGACAGCATCTATCTGGTGAACGTGAAGGCGAAAGAGTATGTTGAAAAATGCTTGAGAATGTGGCTCGGAACGATTGGACATTCAGAACATCCAGTTAGCAACTTCATTCTACTATGACGTTGCTCATAATTTCACACCGGGGATAACTGCGAAAAACTGTGCAGCCGTTCGATCATTAATAGCTTTTAATGTTGGGTATCTAATGGGGGCACTTTAAAACTGACTTTAGTGACTTCCAACACCAGCAACAGGACTATCGAACTTGAACGCTGGAAGCTTAGCTGTGCTTCTATGAGAGCCAGACGGGAAACTGGTGCTTCCATTTAGAATGATCTAGGGAAAATACTACCGAACACAGAAGCTTTGGTCCGGTGAGTATAGTGTTTAGTTTTTGCTATGCAAACTTCCCGACTATTTAACGGCTAGCAATGGGTAATCGAATTAATACCTTCTCGGTTGTGAGGATGTACACTTTCTTGGAAAGCAGTCAATTTGGCGGATTATCGGAGGTGCACAGTTCCCCTTGGCTCACTGCACATTTTGACGAGGGATGCCAAGCACTTGAAGGTGAACGCTGTTTTTTCTCATTATCAATTAACTTTTGATTTGGAAAACAATGTGTAGCGAACAAGCTCGTTTTCAGTGATTCATCATCAGGCTAAACACATCACATTTATATCACACATTTCACGGGGGGGATTTTTACGAACTTTCGATTTACGGGTTCTGTCACAGCAAACCCTATCCATTTAGCTAATTCATACTGTTCACAAATATCCAGCAGATTAAAAGTTGGGTGGCAGAACACAACACTCGGGAAAAGTATGTAAAGTGGTTAAACAGAAATAGACTGCTCAAATTTTCAACAGCTTGATAAGACTTCAATTCGAAAAACAATACTTGATTTCACTTTTCTGTTTGCAAACTCTCACCGCTATGCGGAATATGCGCTCGGCGTTACTGCTACCAAACGTAGGGTAAATACTTCGCTCCCTAGACAAGACTGATTCAAACCTAAACCTTTATGTTCTAGTTGATACTGTACAACAGTTAAGCTGCAGAGTTTAGAACGTCTGACACACACGTGTATATACATATATATGTGGGACTCAAACACTCGTGTCGTCCCAGTTCACCTTTCGTGTACCAAGCTGAGATAAATGGAGCAACTAAACAACCATGGATGTTTTCAGTCATGCCGTAGTAGCGAAAAGGTGGTAGACCGATTGCATGATTATTTCCATACTAGACTGGTGGATCACGGTCACAGCCTGCGATGAGCATGAGGGAACTGCAGTAGAGATGTACATCCGCATCTCACACCACGATAGCATGCAGTGTATATCATTTCTTATTTCCCAATGTGTTGATTGTTTTAACATCATTCCACATGCATAGCCACACTGTTCAAACATGATCACCATGCTCAGTAGGAAATTTAAATGTGGACTAAAACGCGGATCTTCTCCAGCTTCATTAAATGTGAATTGTGTGAATAACTCCATGAGTGGTCGACTGCGAGTAGAGCCAGTTTGTGTTAGCGTGATAGGTCCAACATTCTAGTCTAACTAAACATTGGCGCCTGTCCTGGTGATGGTATATGTTTGGGACTACAGTAGCTGTTTATTTCTCCCAAAATTTAAGCATCATCATCCTTATGTTCTCTACGAACCCATATTTCGGGTCAATACAATGGTAATTAACGTGAGTGGTTATTGGTCCATCACAAATAGAACAATACACTTTATGGTTTTGGATAGTGACCGAACAAATGCAGAGAGACAGACGTTAAAAATACGAGCTCATCTTGAAACGTTTCTGTTCGGACGCAAGTCGTAAAGAGTGTGCACTCCATCCCTATAGACAATTTCTGTACGGCGCTTCGGAGCACTAGTGATGAGGGAACCGAACACAGTTGTAGTCACCTGTGGGGCATAAAATGCCAGCATCGTCATATAGTTAGTGAGTAGGCATATTCCGGCGGCTAATCATTTTTTTGTCTATTTTGATAATAGGGTGCCAATTATGACACCTGTTATGACCCAGGTTGTCACTATCTTCTTGTGGAGTAAGACAAGAAATAAGATAATATCCTGCTGCAAAATAAATTTTGTTGACACATATGACGTAATAACATTACCCTTCAATGCAGAGCTGTATGAACTGGAGCTTTGTTCCCCATCCACAATAGCCTGTTCACGCATACCCCTTAGACCGAGCGCAACATAACTACTGGTTATCTCCTGTTGCTGGGTGTCCAAGCAAAACAGTTTTAAGAACAAGTTGGCACAATCTCTGTGCATCGACTCCATGTGGAATAATTTCTACTTGTAACTGATTGTCTCAAACTCCTAACCAGCTATCCGCTAGAATTTCTGATGTGGCTCAATTTGGTTTTGTTCGTAACTAAGAAAGACTGGCCGTTTCACCCATGGATAATTTGACCAGAGTGAGTAGTAAAGTATTTTAGTTTGAAAGAACCTCGCTAAATCGCACTACACGGAAGCAGTTTGTACTGCTGAAAATCCACAGTTGTTTAAGACGCGTGTCAGTAGTCTGCGCTTGTCTTGACTGGACGGAACTGATGATCGCCCTTTTTTCTGTCATGCGGTCTTTAAGCTGGACGACTCGGAATCACATGGACAACGTCTGATGAGATCTGACGTCGTCTGGCAACATTTCGCAGATACAAAACATTTGTTTGAATGCCAACCTGTTAGCTTTCTTAATTTCACCAAATATTGTGCCTGTTTCCATGGATGAATTGTCACCTATTTTGTTTAGCTGAAATTGTTTGCCTGAAGTCACATTGCACAACAATTCACAATCCATCTAGCAGAGCAGGCTTAGCATGTAGACGTGTGAGCCTTTTCATTTGATGTATGTTTTTAAGGCTGAGATGGTTCAAACGGGGTACTTGTCTTATTCAGAGAATCGAGGTCGACTGGTCTTAACATCTTGTCGCGATGTTTTGAAACATTTTTGTGTATCTCGAAATGAATAAACGGTTTTTAAAAATATATTGAAACGCCATTCAGTGATATCAAGTAGCTGGATGCACAAAGTGGGGACCGTATGACCTGGTGCTGCGGAATTAGTTGTAAGGTAGCAAACGGCACTACAATCATTACAAAAATAAGGAGGTCGGATGAAGGAAATTATCGCCAACCTTTACCGTGCGCATCAAGTATGCAGTAGTTTCACATTACTTCAACTGAAGTACGGATGGTTCTTGCTCATTGACACAGTAGCGGGACAGTTCAGCACAAAATTACTTAACATCCGAATGATACACATCAAGCAGTGATATTTTGAAACAAAGATGTGGTTTGCACGCAGCGCTAAACACAATGGAATTGAAGGCCCACGAAATTTTGACGAGGTCCATTGTGCAATTGGGCTAATTAGCTTGCTGAGATGTACTTTGCTTGTTTGCATTGCGTTCACTGGGCACCTAACCTACTCAACTGTTTCGCAGTGTGCTTATTTTTTCGTTTAACCTTATTATTCACAATGTTTTTGTTGGTAACCCACTGAAACTCAGACAAACCATCAGTTAGATCTGTTATTTCTACACGACACCGCGCGAATATAAACTCAGGTTCTCAGATTCTTCCAGTCCGAGTCAGGTTGCTCGATGTTTTCTCTTTGGCTGTTGGTAATTTTTACGTATGCGTTGCTTATATGTACCCGTCCATCTATCAGGTGAAATATGGACACATATAACAACTGTCAAAAGATGAGATTCACTCAAACTCCCGGTGGGAAAGTGAATTGTGGATTCTCAATGCATTTTGGATAGCATTCTGTACATCGGTTATTGCAGGGTAGCGGATGACGTTAGAAAACTACCTGCAGTTAGAGAAGTCATGACATTGATTCATAGGGCTCGATCAAACTGTCGAATCAGGGTACTAGTGACCTCTTCTTAGCTGCAAACCTATATATTTATTTCACTATATATATATTTATTTCACTGGTTTTCCAAACTTCCTATTAAGTACGGCTACTTCTGTCGTATCATGGAAGTCCCTTATGACCTCCAAACCTACGCATCTTCATACGATTTGTTCACAATTACTTGAATCATGGGACATACTAGGTTTAATAACATTAGAGATTTCAACCACTCTCGGAAGTCATAATCGTGGAGTTATCGGTTGCAGTTAGAAAGACACCTACTATGTCCTCTATTGAGACGACCGGTCAACCTGCCCATTACTCACAGTTAAAAGTGGTTGAGCGTTCAGTCGTGACTAGCATGAAGTCAACGACGTGTTGGCCAACACGACTACCTCATGTAAGCGTGGCCGGAGGTCTAACCTCAGCCATGATAAGGGTATCGACTACTAACGAGCATTGACAAGAACGAACATCGAATCTGGTGGTTCTTTTCGAAATAGCCTGAATGGAGGATCTACGTCAGCCTAGCTACCTGTCTAATTCGGTAAGCCAGCAAATGGTAACAAAGTGCAGTAGTGCATTACGTTTGATGATGTGTCTAGATAAGTGGGTAAAACTAAGTGGCTGTCTATTCTATCGTCGGTTCAAAGACGATTCAACCTCTCTACCTGGAATCGTTGAGAAATCTCACCATCATTTTTGAGATGTACGCAGTTTTAGCCTACGTTAACATCTCACGATTGCTCACTAAAAATGTGCAAGCTAATGAGTAGTCCGCTTCACCCGGTTTTCATGATTGTCCATTCTGTAATGTCTAGCTCAAGGAAGACTACCGTATCGGTTTCATCCGCTAAAGAGTTAAGTACAATTGTGGTGCTCGCTTTTAAGTCTCTTGGCCAAAACTCTGAGTAGCGTGATCTTCTGAAGATTGAAATCGCACTCAAACCAACAGAGTTATTGCTAATCACTTAACTGTCGGGTGCAGATTTAGTCATGTTCGTGATGCGTGTGTGGGGTCAGGTTCCAAAACCACGCACTCACGATGGGTAAATTTCCCCAGAAGTGGTCGGCCAAACCTTTCATTGCCCACCAAAAGTCTAAACAGTTCGACAAACATTAAGGTATTCCTAGTCTCCCTATTTCCAGCACATGCAACGAACCTAATGAGTCACTCTTGTTTGAAATTTCCTTAGAAACGTATTTTCATGACAGTGGCGTCACTAGACTACAATTTCACAAAAGACTCAATACTGCGTTAGAGGATTGACGAGCCGGTTTCGGAGATCTCACTGTTTTTATCCAAACTGGTAGGCCGATAACTTTTTGTTTTCCGATTGACCTTATTGGGATCCAGACTGTTCAAACTACTGAGCATTGCACTGAGCGGTTTCAAAGATATTGTAGGCGGTTGCCATCATCATTCTGAAACTGTTTTGGACTCAAGTAATGTGATACGAAACAAACAAAACTGGTCGAAAGAATATACTGATTATGCTCAGTTTCATAATGGAAATAAGACTACGTGACTATAGTTGAACCTAGTTATATCCGTTGTATGAGACTCCAGGTGTTGACTAAAATGTTGGATTCTTCACCCTTGATCGGTTTAAGAAGTAAAACTCACACTCTGTTTACTGACTTACGAATGTTTAGGAAAATGGGTAAAATAACATACCATCCAATTTTTTCACTGGTTTGGACAGCAGCTGCTGTGCTGTGTTGGTGCAATTCATATGCGGTGGCAACACTTGATTGTGCACAGTCTAACCAGCTGTCCACTCAAATTCTTACGGCGGATGTTATATGTAAACTGCACAAGCTTAGAATACTTAACGAACATGTTAGTAAGTATTAGTAATTTGCACTCACGCTTTAAATTGGTGTTGCTACGCGCAGGTGCACTTTTTTCAAGTGTTTGCCATGTGTATTTCTCACCAATTCTCTTTTCACCTCATGCAAGACATCCAGTGACTATATGATCAAAGTGTTACCAACTTGTGTTCAGTAAGAGTTGCGTGTTAGTCTTGATTTAGGTTTAATCCGTGACTGACTTTTTCCCGACTTCACTGGGAAGATGATTGGAGATAGTCGGTATCTGTCTAGGGAATCATCCTTTAATTTCATGAAGCATTCCACTTGTTATCTAGTCAGCCTCACTTAACCAGGTTATCAGAGGTAAGCAACAGTTGGCCGTTTGCAGTAATTTGCACTGGCACGGAAAGAAGCTACCTATTCCTCAGCAAGATGAACACCACATCCGTCATGATCAGTGTGCTAAGTACCTCAAAGCTTGCTTTGATATCTATTCCCAGGTTGAAACAATAACTATACATACGCATTGATTTCAGTCAAAACTTGGTAGATAACTTCGCAGGAATAAAAAAGCGTCAAGTTCGGCAGTCATCAACACGTCGACACTGAATCCACTGATAAACGCGAGGCTGCTATGTCCAACAATCCCCAAAGCTAATCAACAACAAAAATGTCGTCAGGTATTCAATAATCTGAAAGCGCCACATTATCGTTTCATGCAATCTGAAAATTATTCCAACTGACATTGATGAGCAAAGTGATACTTTTATCGTTCTGCATGCAGCCAATCGCTCCGGTCCAGACACGTGCACCGCACCGAATCCCACTTAACCTACTGAGTGTTCAGCAATACAGATCCAGATTGGCCATCTGAGGTTACGTAGGATATACGGACCAAACAAAGCATCACTAATAATATTTAACAAGTATGCGCAGTTCTTCAACGACTGGACTGCCAACTATAATATTCTCCGTTTCTAGGAGGGCAGGGATTGCGGTTTTTATTTCATTACCGATTAGAGACATTTCGAGATATCTGCCAGTTGCTTTCCTCTTCATCACTGCGCATATGGTTAATAAATTGACTTTGAATTGCATAGCTGTGAAAGTACAAAAACAATGATGCTTTCAATTTGGTCTTGGTCAATCACATTTATTGCCGGGGCTCTCGGTTACCTTTTCGGTCACTGTTTTCATCTTCCTAACAAAGTAGCTTAGATGGTAGCTCCTAGAAAGCGTTAGGACTTACCCTTCCTGTCCTTGGTTTGAATCCAGTCGGTGTTTTGATGTTTCTCTTACAGCTCTTCCAACAATTTACATACTAACCATGTTCCTCAGTACATTTATTTTCCCTTGACGAGAAGGGTCGTGCAAAATTCGTATCTTTTTGAACTGAAACGTTATGTCCGCATTTTTCTGAACAATGCTTTTGATATATGACTTTACGACTGTCTCTGGTGCATGTTTGTTTGTTCCAATCAATCACAGCTACTTAAGTGAAGGAAGACGGTTCAGTCGGTATTTTCACCCGGTGTACCTAACACAACAGAAAACAGTTCAAGCATTTACAAACCGATAATATGAGAGTACACTTTTGGGAGCTATTATTTTTCAACCTATTATTGAAGCTGATCATGTTAGGTGGATGGTAGACGTTGTAAGATAAACGAGTGTACCAGAATTTGGGGAAACAAGGCACAGTAATATTTACGTGGACGTGGTGAACAGAAACTCACTACAGTCTTGCCCGCAGGGGAGAAAAAGCCTTTTGTTTTCAAGAGTTACACACTATGGAATGTAAAGTAGATGTGTAAACAGAAGTGTAAAAACAAATTACATAAAACTATCCGACTGACCTAAAGTTACTTTAATCTAAGCATCCGGTTGGGATTTTTTCGACACGTTAGAACTGAATGGCAATTGCTGCGAGTTAAAAATTGCTCATAAAAGCAGGCATACACCTTGTACAAAAATGGCGGTAATTCGTATGTGATTTTAACATGGCAAATCACCTACAACTCATTCATATAGTATTTACTAATGCATTAAGTTCTTAATTGTTCATCACGTATGACACTTATATCGGTTACACTAAAACCATTGTGTATCACTGTATAAAGTGTCTGAGCTCAAGGTTGAATTTATTTTGTGTAACTAACCCAGTTCACAATGTAAGGTGACAGGTAATGTGGGCTTGATGGTTACTAATTGTTCAAAGCACAAGACCGGTTTCATACTAGTTAATGTCTATCAGGTATGCTCACACACTCAGCTGCAGTAGCTGCAGATTCTGAATTCCGTAGTTAGTGAACTATTTGTGGGTTATTAATGTCGTACACCTCAGACTCAACTGGTGATTGCTGAGAACGCTAACAAGTATTCCAAAATAGTTTAGTCTGCCTCAAGATTCCAGAAGACATTATAATTAAGAAAATAATGTTGACACATAGTACATGCCTTGTAATGTATGTACGTGGTGAATGGCAGCAATCAAACGAAAGGTTCTGTTTCTCGCTCAACTTTGCTCGTTAACCACAGTACTTTTCCGCCTAACTTTCTAAACCTCTTTTGCTGTATGTTAAGCGGTTCGGATCTCCGCACAATTTCTGCAAATTTTGTTGCTCGCCGCACAGTTCTCAGAACTCCAGTGAACATGAAGTGAGCAGTGCAAGCAGCTGACACGCGGGTTACAAACTATGAGAAATTTTGTTAATCGAAATAAAATTGACGACTTACCTCCTTTAATTGCAAACAACTGTTTTTGAGTAAGTTCTATGGAAACTTCTATTTCTTTCGTTTGTATGGTATATAAGCATACTGTATTCTCACTGAACAAGATGTTGTCACTAGAGTAGGTTCAATTGTTTATGCTTTCCCGTCAGGTTACAATGTTTTGGACTCAGTTAGATGGCAATTGTAGTTTTCTAACAGGACTTTATCATCACTTCAATCAAACTTGTCTTGGTTGATTATCGTGTTGGTTGAACTCCCACATGCCGAGCGGGAAACGGAAAATTTCCCCATCATCTGTTCACTGAAACTGTAGTGAAAATGTTTGCTTTCCTGAATCTGACGAAATTAATAGAATTTCCTCCGTACACTGTTCGTGACAAGCCATAATGCTTTTAGTAGATTTACTGTAACATAACGAAGGTTTTACAGCTCATAATGCACGCGTGCACGTGATCCAGTTAGGAGTATCACACGGAGGGGGAGAAATTGCATAATTTGTCCGTCACGTGCGTTCACCTTTAGCAAAATGAAACGGACAACCTTGATAGTGAACATATATGATTTACACAAAAAATATTTACGTGAGTAGGCATTCAACTTTTCTTCCGGTTAATTGTACACTGTGCTAATTAACTGTGTTGGACGTGAAACTATAGGGCAGAGCTTCCGTTTGAAGTGAGCAGGTCGGAAAGTATCTTAGTACAGAAACTGTCTGGAAATATGAATTGCATTCAGCCAACGTTAATGAAGCAGTTCCACAACTAAGCAACGAACGAGGTAATTTTTTAAAGTAGAATATAACTAGCTATTTCTATCTATGTCTAGTCCCTCTTTGAATAGACTAGCAACATAGGTTTTAGTCAGAAGAGATTTGTTAGATATGAACAGAGGTAAATTGGGTAATAAGATCACACTTAGCATCGCATTACCCCTATGGGGGCCAACATCTTCAGCTCACATGCATAGTTAGTGGAACTCGCCATCATAACAGAAGTGTTTGTTATCGTTATGTTTTAGTATAAGTGAGGTTTAAATTCACTACTTCGGTTAGGCGTAGTACAGTCTACAAATATAGTATTACACCGAAAAATTGCTATCAGTTTTCCACAGTATTCAGACTAACCGCGTTAGTCAATATTTTAAAAGTTTTAGTTACACTATGCTTGGGGACCGAGCAGTTAAGTGACTATCTGGAGTTGTTTATTTTTATCGGTCAGAACTACTAGGCTGAATGGAAGAAGAACACATGGATCCATCTTAAACAATCGAATATCTAAAGCCGATCGAATTTGTATGGACCCGAGCGATTCGCCATTATAGTTTATCACAGTTGAATGGACCGTGAAATACTCATTGACAGAAAACGTTGTGTTGAAGAGATATAGTGCGAATATATTTTTCGCCTTTTTGGTGAACAGGTTTGTGGGGAGAATTCAGCACGAACGTAACCTCTTTCTCATGTCAGTCACACGACATCTTTTTAATTATCATGATTGTAGAGATGTTTCTTGAATAATAATTCCTTTTATCACAAGTCATGTACGGGTAGAACTATGTTAACAGTTGTATTAACCCCTACATTCTACGGACAGACTGTTGGTGCAAATTAGGGCTCGAAAAGCAATATAGAAAATTATTAGAACGGAAGATATATCTCTTGTTTAAATGGGTACCTGCCACAAGCTATTCACGTTCCTCCACATGTTTTTAATGAATAATACAAGGTCACGGCTGTTTGTTCTTGGATGACGGCTTGATAATTTTCCAGCTTCCTTCGCTTCCCGCCAAGATACTTAGCTGCGCACAAAAATCTTGACTTACTAACTGTACATGCACACAATAGCTAGATAAGGATGGTTTGATGAGAGCTGGAGAGGCACCGCAACCAACTGTGAACATCAGCTTTTAGCTCGTCGTGTACTGATAATTAGCACATGTTAACTACCGACCAGGAGAACCTTTTGCTACATAAACTATTTGTGTAAAAAGGCAGTTTTCCCCTTCGCAATTAACGTAGAAAAATGTCGTCAATTTATTTGCTAGATGTGCTGCAAAGAATAATGATTGTCTTCAAGTCTAGACAAGTGTTCTCAGAAATACGATACCGAATTACTGAGCAACATTAATGGCTGTACAATTTTTGTCAGTAAAGCAGACTGGTTTATCAGCATAACTCCGATAGAACGATCAGCATAGTAAAGAATGCACTGGTGTTCATATCATGAAAAAATCCCCATTAAAGTTAGTTCCTGTGAAATATTCTATGAAAGCTGTCGATAAATATGATACAAATTCCAAAGCGCTGTCTTCATTTTTAAACTATTCTCGGAAATATAATTAATCCAATCTCACGTTTTAATGATAGCGGACAGCGAGTTGTCTACGTAATTTACTAAACCTGATTCTTGGAAATAGGTGACTTGCTAATATTTCCCGTTCTCACGCTATTTACTTGATTGTCTACCTAATGGATTAGTTCGGATAAAACTTTCATATATGAAAAACGGTGTTGTATACTGCTCCTAAACAACTGGGAGGTTTGTCCCCATCCTTGTGTCCATTTAATGAATTGGATTATTTCTACCTATTTGTTCCACTCTGTAGAACAACGTTTTACATTCCATCCGTGTAACTCACCCTGTGCGTTGTAACCTTTCTTTAAAAACGTATCTTTAATAAAGAGTTTGGTGCAGACATTTTTGGATTAGTTCAGCTAAGAAACTATACCCCGAGATATATCATCTGAGGTCAGAACGTGGTGAACATGCTCGTTTTAGATTTTTCATTTTCAAGCTATGTGTGACACAATAAACATGAAAATAATGGTTGAGTTAGGTTTGGGTGGAACTCAGTACACTGTGAACCAAGTGTCATTTGGGGATTACAAAAATGGTCAATATGATGCTGTTTCGCCCGTTGTGACAACGGTAGGTCATGACAGCTTCAGTGCTTGAATAAATTACCTCTGCTAGCACAGAACAACTTTTTGAAACCGGATTCGATTAGCCCCTGCAATGACCAAGATATAAGATTTCACACCGCTGATACGAACGTGTTTGATGCGGCAGATCGGCTTAAGAGGGACATCCACAATGGCTCTGTGACTGAAGTCGACTAGGTGAACCAAAAGTGCGCGACAGATAATTCTTTGCCGTCCGTTCGTTAGCCAAACAGGGTGGTGTTTACGTATTCTGTTCGACAAGAGCCCTGTTGGATGATCGATCTTGAATTAGGAACGAGTGAATACAAGACGAGTTAGCGCAGCTAGGCACTCAGTCTTCGGGGTAATTGCACACAATTGGCTCGGAGATGAACGATGGTCGTAGCTGCACAGCTGAAAATATCATCAAGGTTGTGCCCAGCCTTCCGATCAATCATAAACTACATGTTCAGCTTGTGCACTGAGCTTCATGTAGATGGTTTTATACCCGACAGAACATTCATGTTTTTGCGGCTCTGGTCGTGGCTCATTACAAGCGGGTTTTTTGATATATTCATTACCGCGAAAAGTTACACCAAAATGTCTGTGCAGTTTGTCTCTCATGCAACCAGTACAAATTTCGTGCCATTCAGACACAATTTGTTTTGTCTGATCTGTCATCTCCATGAATCTTTCTGCACTTGGTGGGCCTAACGGTGAGTCCACTGCGATCCCATCCTTTAAAAGATAGTTTGCCTCATGGTACGTACTTACAGGAACTGTTGGCGGTTTTCTTGCGGCATTCACGAAATTCAGTCATTCGGTTGGGCATAATACAATCTAAAAATCTGGGTGACACGTTCATGAACAGTCAGCACACGCCCAGTGATAGAAAATGTTTTTCTCCTCAACAATATGACCTTCAGTAGACTCAATAAACTGAAGCGTATCCCCAGGGCTGTTGCTAGATGGTTCCAATGGTTCAGCCAAGCATTACAGCGATGCTTGATATGACTGATTCGATAAGAATAAGAACGGGCCCAAAATGTTTGCAGATAAAATTATAAGAAACAACTGCTAGCAGATTATGATGAAGCTAATTCAAATGTCCAGTACAATTTAGGAGAATGGGAAAGAAAGCTAGGTCTAAAGTTCGGGTTTCTGAAGTTCATACCAAATTATTAGAAATTCAACGTTCTTGAAAACTTTCTGACAGGTGTGTATCTGAACGCGAATGTGTGAATGTATTGATACAAGATGTCGGATCAACGGCATTAGACTACCTGAAAGCGATGTACCTGCATAGTATTAGAATATTATTTTAAATTACTGATGAGTAGTCGGCGATTTCGTTTATTTTCAAGTTTACCATCACTCAGTTCATCGCAGCTTTCGTATTCAGGTAGACTTTGCAGCCAGCCTCTTCAGAAAAGAAGCACTAGAATCGAGTTTCACTCTCATTAGACCTCGTCAGCAGTGCATATCCTCTCGAGACGATTGGGCAACCTGATCAGTGCTCACAAGCGAAAGTGATTGATCGTTCAGATTTGATAATTCGGTCGTGCCTAATGTGAGGCCAGTAGCGCACCGGTCAACTCGGTTGTCTCAAGAAAAGCATGGCCGGAGTTCAAATCCCAGCCGTGGCAAGGATATACGCTACTGACGAGCTCTAATGAGAGCGAAACTCGAGTCTAGAGCTTCTTTTCGAAAAGAGGCTGGCTGGAAAGTCTACCTGAAGGCAAATGTTATCTTAAACGTTAAAACCACACTGCGCATGGATTTTAAAGGAAGACGTCTGTCTTCGAATGTGCTAAAATAAACCATCCATGATTTTCCAAATGATTGTGAATTTTGTGCACAAGTAAACATAACAGAATGTGAAATGTGTAAAACTGAAGAGCTCCATCGTGAACTGTTTACCAATATTCACATATGGGCCCCATTCCCTAAGTGAGAACTGTATCGTCTGTTCAGGAGTACAACTATTGTCAGTAAGCATAATAAGCTTTTAAAAAAAATTTCTCGTAAAAGTTTAACTACTAAAATACATGCGCTTCAAAATAGTTTCAGCAAGGGTCATGGACACTGTAAATATACAATAAGTGAATATATTAACACATTTTTATCTTGACTGCCTGCGCTCATTTGCATTTAATCACTACATCTAAAACGCAGAATGGTTCTATAACCAGGGAGCCAAGCATATAAACCACTCAGACCAGCCCTTTTGAAGCTTAATAGAATTGGTCAAAGACTGGCAAAACAAATTACTTTTGGACGTCGTGAAACGTCAAAATATAAATTTTATTTGCTGTTGTTGATCGCCTTCATCAGTGTTCATGGGCAGTTTGAATGAAGTGGATGTGGCACGAATTTGAACAGTCAAGTACCAACAATGATGGACTGATTGTCGCTAACCCATACAACCTGAACGTCGGCTTTCCGGTGACGTTTACCGTAGTTTACACTTAGTTGCAGGATGTGCTAATTAGACCGCACGTAAATTTGTACGGCCAGTGTGTTTCCTGCGGATGGTGAAGAAAGTAAGATAGACTGTCAACTCATCTTACGGCGTTTGTTGATTCAGTTGACATCAACTTCTGTTTGCCTGCATATAATTGATATCTGAAGCCCAGAGGTTCAACTAGTCATTTCCGTTTAGCATAGGCTGTGATGTTAAATGCTCTTGCACGATATTCGAAACGTTTCTGTTGTTGGAACTACCTTCCGGAAGTTAATTCTCATCTGTGTAAACGTGTAAACCAGTAGCCGCTCATTAGCCAATAAAATGTGCTTCTATGGTCTACACCGTATTTTACATTTAATGTGAAGTATATGGAAACGATATAGGAAATCTTTTTGTGGGAGAGACTTGCATGAATTGAAAAGGCAGCCGCAATCACATCTCAGCCAGTTGAAAGAAAAGCGTAGCTAAGTGCCCATAATATCAAATTTGAATAAAATGTAAACTTTTCGACAATACGAGCAACTTACTTGAAACCTACCAGCGATATATAAATCGTGTATGTGGTGTAAGGTCTGCGAAACATATAGTTGCAGTGATTCCGCAAAGCACTCTGTAAAAACTGTAGTCGAAGTAGATTATTTTGCCTCAATTGTCTGATTGGATTTTAGTTGGGTGTTCTGTCAGTTAACGCTGAGTGATGTTGTGTAGTAAGCTGACCCCTTTCCTACATGTCAGCGGTTCACAGCTGATTATAATGTCAGATGACAGGAAGTCGTGTACGGTTCGTGTGACCTCACTGTCACGGTGAACAGTGACCAACACGGCTTTGGAAAACCCGCTTGTGAATTGGTTGAACTAACCTGAAGTGGATATGTTAACAGATAATTTTGAGCACACTAATTGCCACTGCTTATTTCAGGAATACAGTAGATATTCACAGCGTTTGATCGTCATTCTCAAACAATCGTTTGACATTGATAGGCAATTGGTACGGCAGAATTTGTTGACACAAATAAACATTACGCTTTACTACAAAGCATTCAGGTTAGCAGTTCATTACAACTGAAGCTCCATTGGCTAATGAACATGCTAAGTGTGGATTTAATAAGTTATTTTAAGATTTTGAACATACCAACTGTAATTCAGGATGAATGGGGACAGCAAGAGGAAAAATTGGTTAAGAGCACGGACACTTTTGGAAAGTGTTTGGTTTGTCCAATTAGCCATTTAATGCCTTTCTTGAAGAGTCAAGGTATATAACAGTGCCGGTTTGGATAAACGTCTACGCCAAGAAGGTGATGCTTAAATACACTGGATTTTCATTAGATTTCGTGCACAAGCGCATAATCGTTGTCCTCTTTCCTCATAAACCCTGTCAATATTTGATTTTTTACGGTGCAATTGAACTGGAAGTATAGGAAATGACTATTTGTCTCATTTCGAAATTTCCGGGTTTCAAGAACACAGTGATCAAGATTTGTAAGAAATTGAGGTTGTTCTGTTGGATTGTGCGTTGATAATTATAAAGGCACTTCCTTGTTGTGATTTGTCGGACAGTTTCGTTTTAGGCTGCGTTTACCGCTCTGAGAACTCGACTGTGTCTCAGAGATGTTGTATTCCATGCCTCGGTGGAAGATGAACTAAACGAAAGATTATTATCGTGTTATTGGGAGTATATAACGGTGAAATCTCATTGCCACCGTCAGTTAGATATACAGTTCACAATTACGATATATGTGGTAGCACTTGTATTTGCTGATTTGTTATCCACCTAATGCTCATGTGACTTACGTTGGAGTTGTTGAACAGCACCAGCAACAACATTAACATATAATAAGATGAACTTCCATTATGCTTATGTGTTCCAGATGTTCGTGTTCGCTGCCGTGGAATACTGTGGTAGATTATCTTGAGTTGGTCACTTTCTGTGGGTCAGTAGCTCGTGTTCGTGATTTTGATTAAGCGGATAGAAGTTTCTCATTTCCGTTCATTGATATGTGTAAAATACGTGTTAAACGGGAGATTGATATGCTTTGTAGAACAGAAAATGACGATAGAATAAAGGCTGTTCTACAGCCGAAGAGCTAAGTTTCTGTCGTCAGACAGATAGTTGATAAGCAATTGTTTGAAATTCATCCATAAAGATGTTTTACCTTTACACTACATTGTATTGTTGGGATTAAAAACGAAATGTGCACCGTCTCTCTGATCAGCTGTGAATATTTCTCGGATGTATTGTAGGTCCGAATAAAACAGGCCTTTCTTGACGAAAAATGTAGAAAACGAATCAAATCAACTGGATCTACTTATTTTCAGCCAGTTATACTTTGCTGTACACCGAATTCACGAGGCTCAGAAAGTGATGCAACCTCCCAACAAACAAGGAACTCTAAAGTTTAGTTTGGCAGTTTTGATTATTTGACTGAGACACAATTGTGAGAAATTTTGGCTTCGGGTTGATTCACACCAACAGCATTAACAGAACATAAAAACGCGACGGTTGTTCAACTAAATGAGCTACGAAGCTACAATGTAGGTTCGGAGTTTTCACATTTGGACTCAGTCAGCAACAGTGGCGCTGGTGAATTCCAGCGTGGACTGTATGAGATATTCTGCCTGGACTGTTGATCTCATGGATCATTTAGCGGATTCCACATGGGACAGTGAAACCAGTGAATAACAGAAACCAAATGCGAAATGTCCGGATTTTCAACGTGGTTCCGTAGTTTATCTGGTTGAGCGCTTGCTACATTTGGATATACTGTCTCTCACTGGATTACGTCCAGCCGAAGCCTTAAATTTTTACAGTTGGACCTCATCTGAATAAATGATAACCAGGGCTTCAAGTATTAAAAAATTCTCGAGGCACGTACCAGAAAATCATGGTAGCGAATTCGCTCGTTCTCGGTTGTTCATCATTAGGTAACGAGTGTAGGAAAAGTTGTTGCCTAGAATAAGCAAATAAAACAAACAAATTTGAATGACGTCCGTCACGCCATAAATGGACATCAGAGCAACCTTTCTTTACACATTTGCGTCATAAATAGGACGTAACTGGAATCATGGGAGTATGATCGATCATGGTGTGGGTGATGGGCCGTGACAGTCAGAAGGCTTGAAAAAACGATTCTGTGCGCACAGTGAAGCTGGTGGCTGTAATCGTTCCAGCAACGGAGACTAAAACATATTGGAGTAGCACCCCGTTGGACATGTGCAGTTGTTAGCTTGTGGGATTGAAATAGAATGACGGTTAAGAAACCCGTAGCGAAGGCTGTATGTGTATTTTTTAAAGAAAGTAAGCGCTAACGCAGATATTGAGACAGCTAATATTGTATCTGCGTAGCCAGCAGAGAGGTTTAGCTGGTAAACAGCCTGAAACTAGTGGATCTGCTGGTAACTTCTAGACTGGCCAGATATGATTGAGGCTACTGATGATTAGCATTTGGGGGATGGTTTCAATGAGAAAATGGACGAGTGAATTGTAAACTGACATCTCCTTTGGCAATTTCCAACTGATTGAAAATTCTTTACAATTAAACAAGTTGAAAGGCTTTATTTTGTAACTTTGGCTTGTTATCTGTCCTGCATTTGGAAGGTACCCAATACAGTCAATTCCAAGTATTCGTCTAGGTAACAATATGAAGGAAGTGTAGTCACCAGAAATTGGTCAACGTGTTAACAGTTGTCAACTAGCTAAATAGTACATGTTGTTGCAGATGTGAGATAAATTAAGTGCTTTTTGCTGGCAAGCCTTAATCACGTTAACAATAGGATGATTTGAACAATATGATAAGAGTGGATGTTGCGTAGTAGGAGTTTTAGACGAAGCCGAGGTTAATGGATGAGAAACAACACACGACGTAGTAGCTTAAGTATAAATCACCTAGTGACAGTTAATTCAATCGTCGAAAGCTTGCAGCGTTAGGCAGAACTGGCTGATACCTCGGCCGATGATGTATTAATCCGAAAGAATTAGTGGCATTTGCCCAGTTGCTTGAGTTCAGTTTTTTCGAGTGTGCATGCTCCGGCCTCCAGGAACACACTGACTTGATGATGAATATCTCAACGTTACGCTCGTCGTCTTGTTTTGCATGTTCAAATTATGAATGAACTTCAACTGAAGACAAATGATAAAAAACCTTTCCGGTATTTCAATTCTGTTGTGTGTGTCGGAAGGTGCACACTTCCGTACACTGTCTGCCGACCGATGTGAGAGGTTTCGCAACGGGGACAACAAGCCCGTGACAAGCAACAAAAGGTGGATGTTCTGCTTTTCTGTACTCGCAGTGTTAAGATGGTTCCGGATATGCTTAGTAGGATCAGCATCAATTACATTGGCCAGATCACTTCGTTGTTTTTGACGCAGTCGGCGCTGGGCGTGTGTATCAGCTTCCGCCAATTTTAGGTTCATTAGGAAATTAATTGACCTGATCGGGCCTATTTCAATGGTTGTACTGGGATGAAACGCAAAACTTCATACCGACAAACCGGTGAAAGCTGTCCACTGGGGTGGGTTGAGGACAGATCATTTGGGCACGTTTTAATTCTTTCCAACCATTATGCCTGGAATTAGTTCATTTAGAATTTACAAATGAGAAGATTGCAGCTGAAACACCTATCTACTAATCACCGTGTTAAATTATCCGAGCATTTTTTTACTCAATTCTATGGGAAAATTTCGCTGGTGTCATGTATGATATGTTGGCAGTGATGCCTAGAAGACTGCTGACCATGAAATTGAATGGATCGGGGTTAATTTACGCAAATCTAAGTCTGCGACTTCCAGAACGGTGAATCTGCCATTTTCAGGTTAGTGCCAGAAAACTGTTATCCGGTAGCCACCGCTATTGCAAGTGGGATTAGTTTAAGTGGGCTTAGGTTCACCAGAGTATAATGATGGAATCGCATCACAGCTTTACTGCCGTACTGCCCGTGTGGTTCTAAATGTGTAGTACTACACCATATGACTGAACAGACTCTTAAACGCTGTCGAGTGTCCGATTGATTTTGTTGTTGTTTGTGGAAACAGCCGCTTGAAGTGCACAGAAGATTTGTTGCATCATGTGAACAAATTACAAAATGAAGCATACATCATGGTGTATATGGGCATGATTGTTTGCGCTAATTCCGTATGAAAACTGATTGCTCTCAACTGAGTAATTACAAATTTATCGATGAATCTGTATAGCAGTTTAATCCACAAGGTAACATGACCGTTTCCACGGGTGATGGCTGTGGTGAGAAATACTTGGGACAAGTTGAAATCAATCAGTGCACACCCTTGTCAATTTATGCTATACCCTGACGAACAAATGCCCCAAAGCATATCAACTGAGCATGTCTCCGACTGGGCGTTATTGGGCTGAAGAATGTCTTTACCAGACCTCCTCAGCGATGGCCAGGTGGCTTGTGGAACTGCTTAGAACGGTGTGTCTTCCTCTGGCCAAACCTACGATTACATGGCATATGGTTGCAGTAAACTTTCTTCTGCCCAGTATTTCTTTGCCAAGACGAATTTCAACGCAGTGTAAACTATTCCTGTTGTTTCTGAAAGTGAACTACAAAATTTGCTGAAAACGTTCTTCAGCTGGTCGACAACATTGACGTATGAAGACCACACATTGCAGCCGTGTAGTTTTGTATGCTGACAAAAACTGAATGCATCGAAAATTCAGCTGCGGACACAATTATTCGACAACCGCCAGGTGATCTACCTGGTGAATGGAAAAGAGAATAGGTGTGCGTATTGTTTCTCCAATGAACATCTAGTTTTTGACAAGCATTCAAAGCAGTGAAATCCTAAGACTTTGTAACCGCTGAGCAATTTCATCTTGACCCACCTACCGTCGATCAAATGCAATGGTCGACCATTCATGCATGAGGTTTGCTAAACTGGTGCCTGCTACCTATGTTGAAAATAGATTCAGTTTTGTAGTTAGAAGTTCTGTAACTGCAGACACAAAGGTCGTAATAAGGTGTACCAAAAATATAGTGCCATGCACTGTAATCTACGGGGGTGTTTTAATATTATCTGTATATCGCGAATTCACCGGTAAGATTGGGTTGTTTCGTGTCCAGTAAAAAAGATTTCCCTTGTTTACATATAGCGATGACGGGAATTTGCTCCATCACTAAATGTGTCATTGTTTACAGCTAACAGTGGCTTGACAGTCATGTCTTGGATGGATTGTGCGGGTCGAAAATCCTCAAGCCAAACAGTTTCGTTGAATGCTGGAGTGTGTTAAAATCCGGAGAGATGGAATCCTAATCAAGCAAATGTAAACTGGGCGGGCCATTGGTTCGTGAGTGGTTGTTGACCGACCTTGAAAACTGGCATTTCTAAATTTGAAACTAAATTATTAAGTCCGCTGCAGATGTTCTTTGGCTAAATTATGGTTCCCTTTTGTTCATTAGATCTGCTTCGTGATTGTGCTGTTTGAGTTTTGTCGCCGAAGCTCGAATTCACCACGAACATTCCACAAATTTAAGCCGGATGAAGTGAGCTGGGTGAGGTGTATGCTGTTGGCGTTCACAGATAGTCATTTACCCAATATCTGATGTTCGTCTTGTGTCAAGCCTGACCATCGATTTTCACTAACGGACAAGCGGTACGACTAGATCAACCTACTCAAAGTATCCCACATTAAACTGCACCGGTGCTTTTCATTTTAGTCGACAGTTGTTACACTAGGTTCAGCCGGAGAGAATGGGCCATACCCAATGTAGCCGTAAGAAGTCCATTTCGATAGCATTCTGGTATGTACGTACCTAAGGTGCAGGACCTGTCACCCCGCTGGACAGACTACCAAATTTCGAGTCTTCCGGTAATGAAGGAAATGTATCACTTAAGAAAACAGTATGACTGTAATTATGAGAGATGATAACCAACCAGCTATTGAACAATGAGGTAATAAGACCAAGCGAAAATGAGTAGCTAATGTAAAAAACAACTCGGTTAGCGAGGGAGATGATTGCCTAAAATGGACAAATGATTTATTGCAAAATCGGACACTACCCACACTTGATTGCATCCTTCATATTACGGTGAGTCTGTCAGTCAACCCACTACGAAAAGAAGCAGTAGACTTAAGTTTCGTTGTTATCAATGTTCAGAACAGTGCACATCCTTGCCCGAACCGGAAGTTGCATCCCCGCCCTTATGGTTTGGGGACTGGCCTGTCTGTTACATCGCAACAGTTATGGCCGAATTATCAGATTTAAACGCCCAACCGAAAATTTGTGTTAATAACATTTCGCTTACAAGCGCGTCTCTCGGTTGATTCAATTAAGTCAGTAGTTTCAACCTAACTAAACTGTCCCGATAACAGGTTTGTAGATTGGAGTAAACAGAACAATTCTTCTTACTCACCTCACAAAGTGATGAAGCAGTTTGAACACTATTCACCTAAGGTTTTGGCTGAGCGTTTGTACAGTTAGTTAATCGTACTTACCGTGAGGTTACTCGTACTGTGACCAACGGCTAGTCTCAGAAATATGAGGGCTGGAGTGCAAATTCTGGTCCCAACGAGGATGTGCATTATTGGCGAACTGTAATAAGAGCAGAACTAGCGTCTAATGGTTCCTCGCGCAGTGAGCCAACCGAGAGACCTATTTGAATGTGGGGACTGTGGCGAAGTGCTGGAAGTATCCACTTTGTATTAAATTAAACTACCAAACCCAAAAAGAGAATGCTTTGCAACAAAATAGTATATAATGCAAGTCCTGTTTTAGCTACGATTAGCGTTTGATTGAGGTCTGTACAACTACACATCTTTAGTCTCTAAGAACGGTTGCAGTTGTTGCAACAGTTGAACCTGTTGTTTCCGAAGCCAGCGGTCTAAAAAGCCACTTGTAAGTTAAACATTCAAAAAGGTTTGTCTAGCGCCAACACTGCCAATTTACCCTCTCCGTTGAGGAATATGACCACGTGTTTACTGACAGTGGTTGGACAACATTTGACCGTACGTCTGGATAGTAGCTTCGTTGTATTTCTAACTTGCTTAGCACACAGTGTAAGTGAGTCTATACAGAGTGCAGAATCGTGACTGACAACAACAGCTGACCTTGACTGGTGGAGGTACGGCAAAATGAACCTTAGCGTTCAAACATAAAGATGTTGTCGGTGTGCCTTTTCATGCACTGTGATATACTTCACCTAGTATCACGATTTAGATGTCTCAACGTCGACTGTCCGAGGTCAACCAGAGAAGTTTCTGGAGGAGTTTAATCTACACAGACTAAATAGAAATTTGGAGCCTAATAATGTGTATATTTACTGTGACCTGGGTTGGAGCCTGAACCAAACTTTCAAAACGAAAGTGTGTTAATCACTGCGGTGTCAAACTTATATTACGCGCGAATAAATTATCAAGTGTAATCGCTGAAATGCTGTAGATTGTGGATAGTGCTCTGACTGTCTAATCGAAGCAGGACGGCAAACAAAGACTTGGTTGTCATTGCGGCTTTAACGTGGATTTGGAGTAATGACGGGCTCTAGCAAGAACCAAGCTCGAGTGTAGTGTTTTCATTCCAAAAAGACTGGGAACGCAAACACCGGGAATACTGGTGAGTGATGTTTAAACCAACTCAACTCACGGTTTCAGCAAACATTTCACTGATGATTGAACCAGTTGATGACATCAACTTTACCTAACTTATGGGCCGTCAGTAACCTCCAATTGTTTAAATATTTTGACATCGTTGGTCGCGTCCGTGAACTGAGTGATTCTGTCGGACTATGTTCCTGCAATTGTTACTTCAGGGGGCTCCACATGATATGCGGATCAATGTTCGGTTTTATTACGGCAAGGACCTTACGTATCAGTTGTACACCTCACAGACAATTTTCGCTTAAACACTTTAGGTGGTCAGTCTACATGACGTTACTGCCATTGGCTCGTCATGCGCCTTTCAAACGTCAATGGGAACTTGAATTACCAGTTATACAGCAGCTTCTGTTTTTCTTTCGGGACTTTTTTCATCCGATTCAATATATTCTACTTTGAAGATATGGTGTGAATAGTTTTAGTAATATCCCGCGAGCTTCTTCAGTTGGACAGAATATGATCTTGTCAGATTTCATCAACAGATTTTTGATTCTCTTTGATTTTTTGTTTTGCATAAACCTTAAATGTTTATCGTAGAACCGCCATCGCCAGGAGAATTTTTCAGATTCTCACCGCATTATCCACTGAGTTATAGGTATCACTAAGTTCCCAAAACTGTTTTACCCCAGTTTAAAGCATGCATTTGTAGATCGAACAATTTAACGAAGGAGCACCAGACACACCTCTTACAACTGGTGGAAAGGATAGTAGATCTATCTGCGATCACAGGATTCAGCTGTGTTCACCCAAGACGTCAGATACCAGTACCACATAATCCGGAAATATAAACGATTGTAAACTTGTTAAAAATTGTTCACCAATTGAACAGGTTGACTACAACAAATCAGAAAGTCTCATTCCCGCAACAACCAACTAATGTATTCCTGAAATTTACTACTAGATTACTTAGACCACGATGAACTTTGGTCCGAAGGCGTTGGATTTCTTTAACGAAAGAACACAAAGTCTACTGTGAACTAGAAAGAAGCAAAGCCAGTAAATTTTCATAACGAATGGATTTTTGTTTCGGATGAGCAGTTTATTGACCAGCTTGCTTGTTGTTTTCCGCATTCCACAAATTTCCCTTCTATGATAGTTTGTAGTCAATGTACATTACCAGATTTCATGGATCTGAATGGGTGGCGTTTGCAGTAAACGCCCATTTGCGCTGAATCCCGCTACAAAGGTTTTATGTACTAATCATATAGAATACAAAACGCCCTGTTTTGAAGAAAAGGTCTAGACTGTGACGTAACGTGAATGCGCTATCGACCATTTACAATACAACGGGGAAAGTCAATCATATGCGTCCGAAATTTGGACCGGCTTATGGCGCGGCTAGGCGTGGAGCTGGCGAAGGCATGCTGCGTTACGAATTCAAAGACTACAGTAATAGACATTTGATTCTCACTGTTATTTAAGCTTGTACTTTTCTCCAAAATCCAGTGATAGACTAGCTCGAGCCGCCGCTGGGAACTCTACTGACTTACAAGGTTAAAAAATTGGGAATGAGGAGAAAACGGATGCTGACCAGTGTGTTCACGCAAACGAGCAGTCGACATTTAACCAAGTAGTCGTCCAAAAAACAACGGTGTGTTACAATGGATGGATTTATATACAAAAGTGTCCACTCTTTCCTGTGATATTTAAACCGGTGATGGACAGAATCCTGATTATCATGCAACTACCGCTTAATTAGAAGGCTCAATGTTCAGAAAGAGGAAATTAATATTTTTACACAAGTGATGCCCACTTCACAACCATATACACAGTACTACCGCATGCACGCCTGTACCACCCACCTATATAACAATAGTAGCTATGCTGTCTTTTCTAGGGTTGGATACAAACTTACACACTACCATGATAAGTTTGCTCCCTGGTTAGACCTATCACTTCGAGGTAGTTGCTTTTTGTCAAACTGCCGAGGATGACGTTAAGAGCATGAGTGCCTGCCGACTAGACTGCCTCGGCACCAAATCATATCTCGAGGTTAACCCTCTTCATCAAGTCACATCTCAGGAAAGTGATTTTTCACTGGGCCAGATGATAGTTGCAGTGTAATCAAACTTCATTCTTTATTCGGACAATCTTTTGAACCATCTAGATGCACAATCAGTTGTTCCAGCCTCCTTTTTATCAAACAGACAGAGCGTAAGTCGCATAAATGTATGTCGTGTCCGTTATTTGAATTTCTGTTCATGTGAGCCTCAACAGGCGAGTAATAGTCTTCCAATAGATCCCAAACCGCTAATGGTATTGAGGAAATTTAACGAATTTGACGCAAATTAGGAAAAAGCATTAATTAAACACAAACATTATTGTTGTACTCAAAAATAGGTGCTGTGCTAGAAACAAATTTGATCAAACCGGAACTCTGATTCGTTTTATGAGTGTCCATCCTGGAGCTCACTAAATGTTTAAGTAAAACAATACCATTGTTCGTTAATTGTGATTGCTGGTAAGCCTTGTTCAAGCTTTCATGATGTTCTCCTTTCCTACTTGGAGGTAAACGGATTTTACAGACTAGAGAAAGCAAGAAGGTCAAACTGTGTAAGCTAAGTCAATGAAACTCTTCTTGGTTATTCATAAGACGGTTACAAGTGACTTGGCTGATAAAATTTATGCCCACCGCTTTTTTCCTACAGTTGGCGAAGTAGAACAAAATGAGCCAAGTTCGTTGGGTTAGAATTATTCGCGAGCTAAAACTAATACATTAGAAATGCTGGAATACATATAAGTAATATCCTCTGCAGAGAGCTGTAAGAACGTAAATTCTTCTAGGTCTGCTTTGGACGTTTCTGGCTGTTGCATTAATCGAGTGCACACTAGGTCAGTGAGGAGGAAAACAGAAGGACTGAAATGTTGTCCGCAATATCTATAATGAATAAAATTGTTGCTTTTGCCGTCAAAAATCCCTCGTCAAATCGAAAGTAACGATGTGGCGAAAAGTTGTTTCCGTTAGTTCCTTCTCAAACCAATAGAATTACATGGATTGCTAGTGAGCGGTAGAGAGCTTTGGCCTCTGCATGAAATAAACATACAGGAATATTATGTATATATAATATCATAATACTATTACATGTAATATATAGAAATGTTTTCGCATTTCTGCAGAATTCCCAGTCAGCTTCCGCTCCTGCCACGTTTTCATGAAACGACCGTGTTGTACACTGAGTCATTGACATCACACTAGCCATGACTGGATTATCATATCTGAACGTTCAACCACTTTCACGCGTGGATAACGAACAGGTTACTCGATCGTTTCCATATGGGACAGAATAGTTGTCCTGTTAACTCCAATCGATTATCCAACGATTAGGACGTCTGAGACAGGCCGGAGTCTTTGATCTCATTAAACCTGCTGAGATATGAATTACCACCAAACTCCTACAAAGACAAAAATCGCGTAGTGTTTATTTCCGAAAGGGACTAACTGAAATGTTCATCTGAATGTGAAGGCTGCGGTCAACCATGAGTAGTTTTCAACTTGACACATAAAGTGCGCATCAAGATGTGGCACGAAACAGACCGAAAACATCTGAAAATGACTGTCAACATGTGACAGTAAAGGGGTCTACTAGGCTCCCTGCCGTTAGCTAGTCGTCGGCGAGGCGTTGACAGGATGTTACGTCAGTAAGTCAGGGTCAAATATTTTCGTGTTCAGAGTGGATACGACCTATCTGTGGTCAAGACAATAGCAAGGGCTGGACAACTTTCCTTTCACAACACGAGTTGTGGTTACCTAATCTGACTGCAGTCGTCAAGGCGGTTGCCAGTGTGCTGACAGATTGTTTCAGGTTGCAGAACAGCAAATCTGCTGACATCCTGGAATGTGACAGCTGCAATCTCTTGTGGGTGATGTTCAGTATATATGGAAACAGAAATTCCCCACTACTCACCAGTAAGCCTGGAGTGTTTTGGTGAAGTTTACGTGATGGTTGGTATCGGCAGTGTATAACAGTTGAGTTACAACATCCGGTTCCAATCCAGAATGGATTATGCTTCCTGGTCGTTTTGACGTGCACCTAGGTACGTGAAAATGAATACACCAGCATAGATTGATTGTGGACTGGTAGCTTGTCTTTCAAGCTCGACCTTAACATCGGCTTTTTACGAACCCGCTGAAAAGGTGGGTTTAAGTGAGCGATAGATGCAGCAGTTATATTGATCCGCTACAAAATCCCCTTCGAACGAGGGTTTTGTAAACAACGCCCTCTTTTCAGCTGTAGACATTGAGTCCTACAGGATTTTGGTCAACTTTCCCGCAGTGATAATGCGATAGGAATCACCATTTTCCCTCAGTAGGTTATGGATCGTTTTCAGTAATATCCCCACTGCGTCATTCAAACAGATCACTCTTGCTCTAGATGCCAAGCCTTGAGGCAGGTTTCTTTTCTTTAATATATACAAAGCTGTTGAAGTGGGTGCATTTACCCGTCCATGCAGGTTGGCGGTATGTCGACCTACTCAGTGTACCATATTGATATCAGCCCAGTTTAACATCTAAGAAGTGAAACGCATATTTAGCTTCCTCACCTAAGGTGAAACATGAGGATGTTCGTCAAATCAGAAACCTGAATGGTATCTGCTAACTCATCCTGCGGTTGTACAACAACGACAACCATACCGTCAATACCAGTGATGCATATAAAGTCTCCGAATGGTAAACTGGATTCGAGGTTCTAGTATGCCCATGAATGAAAATGCCATCAATGGACCCAAAGAGGGTCCCATTGCTACCCGGTCCAATTGTCGGTAAGGCTCTCGGTTGGGCATGAAATAAATGTTGAGGTGGCACCGCAAAAGTAATTTTTTCAAATGTGTTTTTGTAATCTGAATTCGCTTTGAAGTTGTCCCCAACCAACGAAGCATATGTGAGTAGAGAGGTTACACTGAAATGACCCAAGCATGGATATCCAGCACGGAATCTACAAACTCGAAAGTGTCATTAGTTGTTTCACGGAATTAGTAGGCTAACTTTCATTCACCTCCGTTTCGCCTTTCTCATGATCTGCCCTTCTGGATTTGGCGGCATCTAAGGCTATCGATGATATGTTGACAGTGAAATCAGACTTGCTGAAAATCGTAACAGTAAAACTGTTGCATCGGATTAACTAGAACACCGGTTGTTTCAAGTCGATGTTTTTGCAACTGGAAAGATTCTTTTTCACCAAGTTTGCTTCACTGATTGTCCTTATTATCGACCATGAAAAGGGCAGAAAGTGCGTCCTTTTTGAACAATTACTGCGATGACGGGTTGGTTATTGTGTGGTCCTAACATTATTCGAATGGACGGGCTGGCGGCACGCTTAAGTTATCGAGCACAAGAGAAACAATGTGTGATAACGCCCTGGATCGGCGTGTTTGCTACGATTTTGTTGGAGTCAACCGTTTTCAGATCCCTTTAGCTAACTATTGGTCCTGCAGTGCCTACTAGATATTGAGATCTGTGCATTGCCTGTGGTTTTGAACAAGTTAAGACACATGTCGGTTAATCCAAACAATCAGCCGAAACATGTTTTGTGATTCGCTGTGACAATGTGTTAAATGAATTCAAATTGCAGGTGATTTTAGACATCGTTTTACCACGTTCTTTTTCAGTCCGAATCACTTCGGTGTATTGTAAATTCCCCCCAAAATGAAGAACTCTCTGACAAGCGACGTATACCCAGAGCCATTTCCCACATAAATTCATGATCGTCACTGCGACCTTTTTACAAACAGAGGACAGCAGCTTCTCCATAGTAAGCAACCTTCGTTTATGTTCTACATATCGAATCCCCCCACAAGAAACACGTTACACTATCACACAGCGTTAGCCAATCAAACCTTATTATTTGTATTTACCATATTCAGCAGCTGAATTCGTATTAATGAGGTCCACTACCGCTTCACCAGTTTTAATGTTGTGTCCAGTTGTCTAATCCTTCAGATTTAGGCTACTTACAGACGTATATCTGCTTATTTAAAATTCTCTAACATCTTATGAACTGACTGAAGAGTTGATTACACACAAGGATCATTTTATCGATGCTAGGTATACTGTCTTTGACCAGTACAAAACGGAAAAGACAACGAAAAATATTATACAGTTTACAAAGTAAATGGGAGCCGGATAGATTTCTTCGAAGCAATAAATAAGTTAGAAGGGTATGCAGGTTGTCTTAGTGTAGCAGGTCAAAATGACTCTTGGAACCCAGAGCAGCGAGTTTGCGACTTGAACACATTACACAACCTGCTCTTCAAGACAAATGGTTCGAAGATTGATTCCCTAACTGGTTAAATGAAAGCATGTCACACCCCGATTAGTTGTTTAACAAGAGAAGTGGCTGTTTCAGTTCTCCCGTTTTCATTTTGAACTTGAACTCTGAGGCACAGTATAACTTTACTGATTTGTTAGTCTTTTAGGGATGTAGCATTAATTCCACAATGGCCGAGGCCACTCTAATCAAGAAACAACCCAAATTAGGGACACTTCTGTTCTACATATTTTATTTCATCACGGTGCAATATAGAACATATCGTTTTAGAGAGAATTGTTGTCTAAAAATATCGTGTAAAAGTCAAATGATGCAGGCTAGCTTTTTTAACACTAAGGATGGATATGACAATTACCATGCTCAGTGTTATATCTTACCATTGAAATTGCTGAGGTTTACCACTATTATTGATTAAATTTGCATTGGAAAACTAGATTCTTAAGTTTCGGACTGATTTTCGCAAACATGTGCTATATAGTAAACCTATTTTACACCTAAACTTACTTGATACCAGCAACTAACCCACACCCTCAGCACGCCAACATCAATCGTGACTTCATTTTATAAAATTGAAGAGGTAACTACTGTCATGCCGCGTATCGACAGCCGCCTATTTGTAAGCGGTCATTAAACACGTAACGCTAATTATACACTGATTCTGACATTTCTTAACGTTATCAGTGAATGAAAATATATGCCTATAATTTTTATGCATCGAATCATTCTTAAGAAACATAACGTAATCGAAAAGAACGGCACGTGAATTGAATCTTGCTTAGTTTGATTGAACAAGACCGTCATAAGTTTGAACAAAACTGTTAGAAAACGAAAACTGGTAGATGCAAGCTTTTCGTATTGAATCTTCGGTACCAAATTTACAATAACAGCAGTGGGCTTTTTAATATCGAACAGTTAGAAGGTGAGTGGGATGAGTCCAGGGAAGGGTCAAGTTTACGAGCAATTGTTTCTGA
>QNGE01003310.1:45106-87706 GCA_008508345.1 Paragonimus westermani | reverse complement strand
AGCGGCCGAGAAGTTTATCGAAAATCGGACATTTTGTATCGACCTTCTGGCCCGCATAAAGTAACAACACGTCCATTCATATGTACAAGGTAGAATACCTGCCACAAAAGAGACCGACAGACTTAAAATGCTCAAGTCGTGGTAAAGAAAAACACCAGATTTATCCCTGGCGATGCGAGTGAACAAGACGTTCGCGCACATGAAACGTCAGACGCAGACGCGTCATATAAACAAAGAGAAACTCGCGCTCCGTAGCGAGCAGAAATGCGTGAAACCAATATAGCTGATGAAATGGAGAAATTCCATGAGGGACCTTGCTATAGAAGTTATTATTCTCAATGATAAAACGGTTGTTGATGGCCTTGCTGCAATATGTTGGAACTTCAACTCGCATTTTGCTGCTTCTTTCAGCGGAGAACATACGCTACTACCCCTTAGTATTCCGTTTGAAACAGCCAAGGCCCTGAGTAATATTTTGATTTGTTTTTGAAGTATTTGTCCACAGTTAGTTACCGTTAAACCCTCAATCCATCCTGAATCTCACTGTCTCCCACCAATGGTCTTTGAGCAATGAAGTGAAGATATACCGGTACTTTTACTCAAATTGTTCATCCTGTTACTCTTATCTAGCATCTTCCTCCTCAGTGGAGAAAGTCACTCATGCCTCGCCGCAAATGTGGTCCAAGTCAGAGCATCAGCAACTATCTTCTTATTAATCACACAACAATCTGCTCTAAAATATTTGAAGGGATTATAGGGGTGAACACAGTCCAGGTCCTGAGGTCACAAAACCTTAGTAAGCGCCTTTACATGTGTTGTGCTAGATCTTGAATTCGTACGCCCAGAAATTCCCCAACCTTATGCTACCGTGAATCGGAAGTCGCAGGGTGAAAACGGTGAATCTGCAAACAAACTTTATTTATTGATTTACTCAACGTTCACAACAGACTCCAACGTAACGATTAAGGGGTGCTAGGGAGCTGGACGTGAGAGCACCTTGAGCACAACCGCATAGCAGACGCCAGAGTGGAAGATTGCGTCGACGGAAAATTCCAGTCGACCTTCAGAATTCAAACAAGCGTTAGCTGGCTAAGCGGCGTTCCTAACGGTAATAGCTCAGCATTGTCATCCTAGTGAATGTAACCTACAGCAGTAGAGATGATGTGGATTAATTATACAGCTGCGAGCAAAACTGCGATACTTATGCAGTGGTTTGTAGTAAATTTACATTCACAAGGTATTGTGAACTGGCGCGGTAGTGCTGGCAAAGCAACTCTCACGTCGCGAGGAGTTTAGAATTTTGGGGACATCGAAGGTGATCTCACTACACATGGCATGTCAGCTGGAATTCCCAGCACCATATTTCGATGTTGATCGTGTACTTCATAAGCGCCTCTTGATCAAAATAGCATCTTTTGGCACACAAGTTCCCCTGTGTAGCTGGCTTTCGCCATACCTTGAAGGTCGCACTCAAACGGTCAAAATAAGGGAACATGGCTCAACATCGAAACCAGTGACCAGCAGGGTTATTCAAAGATGTGTTCTGGGGCCGTTGTTTTCCCAATGTATACAAATGACACATGCGATGATAATAAACATAGCAAGATATTTCTGTTTGCTGACGGTATCGAAATCGTTCACGTACTCCACCAGCCCAGTAACATCGCCTTCTCTCTACAATATATACCACAGAACCCAGCATGATTACAGTTGCGGTGCAAAATATGGCTGATTACTTTCTCAGTTAACAAACAGAACACCGTTACTTGTGTTTTTCAGTTTCTCAATAGTACCCTCTTACTAGACTGTTATAACATTGAGGCCGCAACTTCCGTCAGGGATCTAGAAATACGGTCTTCAAACCCCTTTAATTTCCCGAAAAAATGTGTTCAGGTGGCGAAAACTGAAAGAATAATAGGCCGTATCAAAAAGACGTTCAGTCTACCGGCCTGACTGACGTTTTAAAAAATGTGTCCGGCCCCAACATGAGTATTGCACATTCGTTTATTGCCATCTACGCAAGTCTGATATGTTTGCGTTAGAATACCTTCAGTGATCATTAAACGAAAGCATGCTGGGATAATCTCCTTCGTTCACCTGTGGCCAACGCCGTCGAAAACTTCGTGGTGGACCACCTTGGTTACGAAAAATTGAGCTGAACCTGGCACTTATTTACAAACTCATAAGTGTTGACGCGCGTTTTGAAAAGGGCAAGTGATTACTGCGTGAATAATTTATTTGAAGTTTCCCTTATAATTGCTATCGGTGATACTATTATTTTATATAATCTGATCATATTCCACTTACATCCAAGTATAACCGAAAATATAATTATATTTACGAAACATGGTGACCAAAATCACTCGTCATACAAGATCCGCTGGTGCCAAAGCCACAAAATCGAGCTATAAAGCCGATGTTAGTCGTCCTAAAGGCAAAGATTCTAGGTCCGAAAATTATGTAGGCTCTCCTAAGGTTACTTCCGTTAAAAGGGGTGAAGATAACTTGATGGTTGCCACTTAGACTAAAAACTGTTCTGTTCCTGTAAATAGTGTATTGGCGGATTTATTTGTCAACGTTTCTAAGATATAAGCAGAGCTCGCCCAATTAAGGACAAGTCATACTGCACTTGATTCCCGAAAAGAGAATCTTGTCTCTTTGTCTTACATTTTCGAAGTGCCGGAAAGTCCCAAGGTGGATAACATTCGGAGTGCTAGTGTGCTCATCAACACATTGGTAACAGAAATCACAAAACGGATGCGTTGCTCAAACGATGCCATCGTATTCAATTTACCAGGTAAGCTGCACCTAGAAAGCATTCAAAAGATACTCTCGAAGGTTACTGGAATAGGCCCAACATCATATATCTGCATCCGTATTCGTAAGAAGGCAAAAGTTCTGCTGCCAGCTATTATTCAAATTCCATAGCGAGGTGAATGCAAAACAGTTCATACAGAGCGATGACCTTGTTAAGCCTGAAACCTCGTTTAAACTGTTAAAAATTATGGAGGACAGAACGCTCCTCGAAAGAGAATGTCGAAAGCCCTTACCGAGCAGAACCTCCGTCTCCGTCTCTAACCATGTAATCCAGTGATGCATCGAAACAGGGTACAACGATATCCGAAGATGACAAACTGGGATCCAAAGATCGCGCACCATCGCTTTGTTGCACCACTCCCGAATGCATTAGCGACCCTACCGACAATGCTAACTCCATCGAAGAGAAAAAGTTCGCTGACCTAATTGATCTAACAATAGATCTTGACGGTTCCAACAGCGTGCCAAGCGTTGGGGTTAAGTCGGTCGAGGAGCCAACTGGCAAAAGAGGGCATACGAATGACTCTGACCACATGGAAATCAAAGGAGCGTCTAGACCGCAACCTATCTGCGCGGAAACTGGCCCAAATAAGACAAGACACCACCAGTCTATCAATGAAAAACACGTTGGTGTCTCAATTTCGAACCAATCCCGTAGGAAACCACAAACCGACCACCAATGGGGTGCCCGTGATAACAAACCCTCTCCAAATCACTACCCAACGGGTCGCCAGAGGTTTACTCCTGTGCATCATAAGGGAATAATCAGGCAAGAAAACGCAAACCCGTTCCTATCGATCAAAAAGACGCATCTCCTACCATCCCCCGATTACAGGCCTCTGCCTAGTGAAGGAAGTCTTTAGCGTGACGCATCCATTCATGCAAGACTAAACCAGAGCCCCTCTGAAGTTGTTTACCCTATGTTCAACACTCCAATTAATACGGATAGACCCCACATTTCGAATGCTTACTTAAACACAACCCGCGATGTCTTCGTTAACAACGAACAGGCAGGCATGACCAATTCACCTCGGCCTCACCCTTTTTCAGTGGGACACATACCTTTCAAACCTACCCTGCTAACTCCGTCCCCCATTGTTCCACTACCCAACCAAACCTTACTTGCACTTTTCCAGCACTTCCTGTCATGGACTCAAACACAAGTGACACCCGCTCATTCCCTAGTGAGCTCATTACAAGGACATCAGACCAAGCATTGGCACCAGAGTCCCTGAATCACAAAGATTTCTGTTTTAGACATTTTTAAAGTTACAGTGTTGCCGAACAAGAAAAATGCACTAAGTTTATTGCTTTTCAATGCACGTTCGCTAATTAATAAGATGCATATCTTTAAATTCTTCATATTCTTATATAATCCTTATATTATTCTAGTCACTGAAGCTTGGTGCACCCCTGAGACTCCAGACACACAACTAAACCTTGTAGGTTACCACATAATCCGCAGAAATCGTGGTGTAAGACGATGTGGAGAATGTTTAATCTACCTGAGGGAACAATATTCTGCAACCATACTCGATGAACCATGTCTTGGTATGATAGATGATTCCTTGTGGCTGTTAGTGTCGACTGGACCTCGTGAATTACTCTTGGGATGTGTCTACAATCCACCTAACGCCACTCAGAACGACATGACGAACCTTATTAACGGAATGAACTATGTATCAACATTACCTTCACAGCACAAAATAATTGGCTGAGACTTCAACGTACCCAGTATCTCCTGGACCTCTTTCACCGCCACCGCAAGTCAAGCTGAGTTCCTTGCAGGTGTCCAAGTAAATTGATGGCACCAACACGTTTTAGCGCCTAATACACAGGATCACACTTTGGACCTCATATTTACCGCAGGCATCTCTTCTGCCACTGTATCCGTCTTGGAACAATTTCCAGGAAGTCATCATAACATAGTGAACTTAACGTTCGACCTAAAAGTTGTTGAAGAGTCGACCGTCATACACTGGCGTCAAACTAAATTCGTCGACTGGAACGTGTTCACCACACCGTTGATATCTCTGGAAGGGAACACATTTTTCCTTACCTCCGATCCTAGTATTTCAACCGAGGCATTTAATGAACCCTTCAGGTCTTGAATGAACATCTTAGCCCCGCAAAAGTCAAAACAACGTAATGTGTAGGGTAACTGCATGCGTCTAACTCCGAAGGAGCAAGGCAAGCTCAAAAGCCTTAAATCACGGTTCCGGAAAACATGCGACTTCTCTCTCATCATGCAAATGCATAAAATGTTCAATGCAATTGAGCACAGAACCAAAATGCGCCACATAAGTGAAGAAGAACGTGCGCTTAACAAAACAGATAATAACTCGCAGTTGATGCAATTGAGGAGACGCAGAAATAATGGGAGAGACCCTGCCATCCCAGTAGTGACACTGCAGGGCATAACAACTGTAGATGATCCTCTAACAATCTGTGAGGTTTTTAATTCATATTTTGCTGCTTCCTTCAACGTTAAAGGACACATACTGCCCCCACCCCACCCTGTAAGTATAAGTACGTTCCTAAGCCATATCCCTGTTGATGCATGGCTCATACGCTCTCAGTTAGCCCTTATCAAACCTTCTCATCTACCTGGTCCTGATAGCATTCACCCTGTTGCTCTAAAATACGGAAGGGAAGACATACATCTACTTCTGCTTAATATTTATACACTTTCTCTAACATCATGTTTTTTCCCTCTTCAGCGGAAAAACTCCACAATTAAGTCCCGCTATGAAAGTGGCTGGCGACATGAAGTCAGCAATTGTCGTCCCATTAACCATACCTCAATTTATTCTAGAGTGTTGGAAACGATAATAAAACGCAGCATGGTCGAATTCTTGTTATCACGTGACCTCATAAACCACTCCCAGCATGGATTTATCAACAAGCGTTCTTGCATGACATGCCAGCTAGAATTTCTTGACCATGTGTCAGAATCTACTGACGCCGGTGAGGCGATTATCATTTTACTGTTGGACATGGCGAAGGATTTCGATCGTGTGCCTCATAAGCGTCTCCTGCTCAAAATAGCATCCTTTGATATACGTGATCCACTGTTTAGCTGATTTTCGTCATAACTTACCGGCCGCACACAAACAGTGAGAATAGGAGACAATAGCTCAACGCCCAGACCAGTTACTATTGGAGTGATACAAGGAAGTGTTCTGAGACCGTTACTCTTTCTCATATATATAACCGATATATGTCAAGTTATCAAGCATGGCAAGCTATTCCTATTCGCCGACGATATCAAACTTGTTTACGGCTTCCCTCCTGGCAATCTAAATGCATGTTTAGAAAATATACGGAAGGACCCCATGTCATTAGAGACTTGGTGTCAAACATGGCTGATGAAATTTTCAGCCAGCATATCAACCGCCAACTCAGTACGTGACCTGGGTTTGCGCTACTCAAATTCATTCAACTTCGCAGAGCGTATAACCTTCTTAGTCGCTAAAACCAGACGGACGTTAGGTTACATTAAACACTCATTCTTCCTACCTGCTGCATGGTTACACCTTTATTAGCTATGTGTACGACCCCAGTTTGAGTACTGCACGTTCATATATGGTCACCTGCGCAAGTCTGATAGGCTAATTCTGGAAAGCCTCCAACGTGCATTCACGAAAAGCTACAGAGAACGCTGCCGGACGCTTGTACTCGATCCTCTCTGGTTACGGCGACTCAACTTCAACCTTTCACTCATGTATAATTTGGTCTATGGCACTGAATTCACCGTCAGCTTCGCGACTAGCTTACAACACAGGTCGATGTATAACCTCAGAAACAAGGACTCCACCTTGGCAGCTCTTAAATCCCGGGGGAAAATGCGTTCAAATTTTTTCCTAGTAAAATATTCCTACATCTGTAACACACTCACGTATGCAATTAGGTCCAGTAAGAATATACACCAATTCAAACGAAACTTAGAAACTTCCCTAAAAATGACGAACGTCATGTCCATTTTCAAGCTCTACTTGTTTGAGGACGTTATCTTCGAAAACGGACCTTATAACATCTGACGAAAAACCGCCTGTTTTGCGTGATGTTAATTTACGCACCTCTCAAACCGATCAAAACTACCGCTCTCAAAATAGATGTTTTGATTTTAGACTTGTCAGCGAACAAGAAAACATGTCTATGGTCAACAGGTATAGGTGTCAATATACATACCCGTTAGTAACAACCCAAACATCCCGGCACACTCTTACCCCACACTTGTTGATAGCTTGTGTGTCTGAGTTCTAAATCGCCATGCAAAAGTTGGACATCCTAAAATCGTTCAAAAAAACTCAACCTTTCCGTCTCATGACTGCATAATAACCTCGAGTCTTAACTCTTCCTTTTCCTCCCATGATAGACCACCCGAAAACCTCTCGGTATCGTCAAACATCCTCCTCATTCTCTATATCGTCTATACAAAGATAATTGACATCTAAATTCGGCGATAATCGTATACTAGGAATAGGTTATAATCGATCTCCTTTCGCGTTATTCAATGGCAGGTGTTCGTATGTGGTATATATTTTTTATCAATCAACACAATGCTATTAACTTCATATAGGAGGTTATGTCAGAATATCACTTGTTCCATTGTTCGTCATGGCTCACATAGTTATTTTCACGTTGTCCCGTTTATCGCATAATTCCTCCCCATTCTTGGTTTCACTGATACATCCCGTGCAAGAAAACATTCCACCCCGCCCGGACTCTTAAAATTCCGCAATTGTTGTGCATATCGCGAGCTCCTCGAAATTCTTAGGAATATGAGCGAAGAGTGGCGTCCGGTAGAGAGGTCCATGCGTTCCTCGCGAAAGAATATGCGTCCCCACCTTGCTCACATCATGAAAAAAGTTTCTGCACTTTCTTTCGGGACTATCTACATTGAACAATGGTCAAATTCTTCGCCAATACACCCTCTCCATCCTCCAACCACCGTTTTTTTGGCACGACATTGATTTCAGCGATTTGTACACGGGTTCGAGGCTGGGGGCCCAATCTACCCGGATCCAATCGGTTTGTTCGTTTCGGTGTCCGGTGGTTTTCTGTTGACCTGAAAGGCCGTCATTGAAAACGGGGTGTAGCACCGCTCTTGGAGGTTACAAAAATACTAAGAACAGAGTAAAATTATAATCTAGCAAAACAGGATAAATTATTAATTTAACGGTTTATTAAGTAGGTGAGAATCCAATAACACTTTGAGACAGTCCTTAGAAGAGCAGCTAACAATCTCTAGTGGTGGGTCGTTCCAGTAGTTGATAACCCTATAAGAGAAGAACGATTGTCTTAGGAAGGTCCGAGGTTGAAGCTCATAGAGCTTCTGGTCGTGACCTCTTCGACTGTTATCACTCACTAGGGTGAAGAATTGTTGCACGAGTCCTGTGCTAAAGAGGAAGTGTGTAAGAATTAAGTCGCCGCGGAGTCTACGAAACTCAAGTGGATAAAGATCGAGAATTTCAAGGCGAGACTCGTAGGATAGATGCCGTAAGCCAGTGATCATTTTGGTGGCTACTCGCTGGACACGTTCAATGGCGAGTATTTCCTTCTTCAAACCGGTGTAGACGACTTGATTGGCATACTCGAGCAGTGGTCTTATGTAGACTCCGTGAAGCGTGAGAAAGGCCTGCTTGACTATCCGGTGAAAGGTTCGTTTGATCATCCCGAGAGTCATAAAACTCCTTTTGGCGGCCAGCTGGTGATGATAAGAGAATGACAAACCAGACGATGGCCAGATCCCTAGGTCTTTTTTGAAGTCTACTTTCGTGACATCTACTACACTTCGTGCATCATGTATCACGAATAGGTTCCCGGAGTCTTCTCCGAGTGACATGTGCGCAGACTTACTCTCGTTTAGAGGGAGACTCCAATCCTCTGACCAGCACTTAATACGATCAAGGTCAATCTGCAGTGCATTGGAGGCACAGGCGTTCCAGATTTTTAAGTCGTCGGCATAAAGGAGAGCGTTGCTGGAGATCAACTCGGGGAGATCATTGATGTAAATGAGAAACAACAATGGACCAAGTGCCGATCCTTGAGGGACTCCCACAGAGACTGGGGATAGAGACGAAAGGCCTGAGCCGGTTTTCACACTGAAAGTCCTGTTACTAAGAAAGGAGGTTATCCAGCGGAGAACTTCCCCTTCGATCTCACAGGCTTTTAGTTTATGCAACAGAGGACCGTGTGAGACACGGTTGAAGGCTCTGGCAAAGTCGAAGAAGATAGCATCCAAAATATGACCATTGTCCTTGGCCTCCGTTAGGCTATCCATGAAGGTTATTGGAGAAGAAATGCTTAAAGATGGTGGGTTTTAACAGTCGCTCCATTATCTTGCATGGGATGCTGGTAAAGCTGATCGACCGATACCTAGCAGGAGAGTGACGATCGCCTGTTTTAAATATAGGTGAGACAGTGGCCTCTTTCCATGCCTCCGGAAGAGTGCCCGTTCGAAGTATCTGTTTAAACAGATCGAAGATAGGCACCGCCAAACCGAGGGCCACTTCTCAGAGGATCCGGGGATGGATCTTGTCTGGTGTCATGGCACTATATGGATTGATCTCAAGCAAGAGGTCCTGAACGTCAGACACAGAGAAGTTGGAAGTGCCTCTGCGGGAGAATTGGATGCCAGTTTGGCAGATCCACATTGTAGACTGCTGAGTAGTATTCTCTGAACACCTCGGCAACCACTTGGGGGTTGAAGGAGGTTTCCCCGTCGGGAAACCGCAGAGAAAGCGCTGAGGGCTTAGTTTTTCTCTGGCGTCGTATATACTTGAAAAGAAAATTCCCATTCTCGTGAGCTATTTGTAGGATTTTCGACTGTACGTGTTGAGCATCAGGCCAATTGATGTAACAAATCAATTATTTTGTTGAATTATGCAGACCCCAAGCACCATCTTCCCAGAACTATGAAGCTCGAAGTTTCCAGCCTAAACTTAAATTTTCCCTTCATATACTGTCTGTTTTGTTGCTCTACTCACATAGATGACTCGTTATACAATTTTCAAATTCGGTGTTCAAATATGTACATGCTTAAAAATCATTACGCTGATCACTTTCTCCTGAGTGTGTTTCTCACAAATGCGTCGAGAAATATACCATTATTATTATGTGGTACTTGTCGATAAGCATCTCTTAGATAGATTGTTGAAGATATTAGAACCCGACGGACGATAGAGTACATCCACAGGTCCTTCTGTTGTGCAGGTACGTTGTGGTAGGCGTGCATACAACGTTACCATGCAGTAATCAAAAATTCCCGGTGCAATCCCATCAGCTTTTAATGCTGTCGCCATTGGAACCTCTCAGTTTGACGAGTCATACGATGTTATTACTCCCTTATCACATATGGATTGCAGTTCTCAGCGCACAGGTTCTCGCGAACCAAATGGAATGATTCTTCTCTTAAGAGAGACTGGGTCTCCAGGACCTCAAGGTTTTGCCTCTAATATTGGCATTCCCCCTGTAACCATCGGACAGTCCCGTATAAGTTGTTTCCCGTCAACGTTTTTCACTGACGTCGGTAGAGAAATGCCAGAATGTAACAACCGTGAAACTTCAGGTCCAAGAATAGAAGAGCCTGAGCCTGTAACTCAAAATTGACAACCAGTACAGCTAACATCGGTCAATCCCCCCGATACGGCGTAGCAGCCTATAATAGGCAGTGACTGACCAGTAATACAACTGCAGAACAGAATCAAGACAAGATAGAGCTGGGTCTGAATGCGAGATTAGTAACTCAACACAACCGGTGTAAACAATAAAACTGACTTTTGCCAGAATCACAGACATGTTTTCTTATCCTGCAAATGCATAAAATGTTTGTTGCTATTGCATATAGAATCAAAATAGTTGAGGTAAGTGAACAAAAACGTCGCTTAACCACACAGACAAGAGCTGTCAGTTGATGCAGTTGATGAAACGCAGGAAATATGTGGGAGACCCCGCCATCTCAGTAGCAACATTACATGACAACGTTAATGCAGATGATCCTGTTACAATATGTGAGGACTATAATTCATATTTTGTTGCTTTCTTCAACACTGGAGGACGCATACTGCCTCCAGCGCTCCCTGCAAGTTCAAGTACGTCCCTGAGCAACGCCTTCATTGAGACAGGGCTCAAAAGATATTAGATATTTTCAAACCTTAATAATAATAAAATATACTTCTCAACGCATATGCGAGGAGCACGCTGGATTATGCGCGATCACTGCAGATATNTATGCGAGGAGCACGCTGGATTATGCGCGATCACTGCAGATATTTCAAACGATACAAAAACGAATAATTAAACAGTAGCACAAACGTGAAGTCTGCTGTCAAAAAGGACGTGGTCAAAATTCAAATGGCCGCAGTTTATGAAATTTGACGCACACAACAGAGGAGAAGATATTTCGATCGCTTCATGGATTTAGTCCAAAAAATGGGATGTTACACTAATTTACTTTTTACAAGGTTGTGGGATTGGCAGTTTTTTAAATAGTTTAAGGTCACTCTCGGTGAAAGGCCTAAACACATCTTTGGAGTGTTTCGCCATTATGGGATGAAGTTTGCGTCCGCAAAATGTCAAGATAGGTCCGCTTTTGCGAGGCAGGGCGGAGAATCCCAGAATCCAGCAAACGATTTGGCAGAGTTCGACGCAGGATTTTGTCGATCACTGGAAAATTTCAAAAAGTTGAACATCTCGCGAACCGTTCAGCTAAGCCGAAGTTCCGTGCGTCCTTTCGTCGTAGAAAAATTCCTTCGCTCAATGGACAATATGGGGATCGGAAAAGAGAAGGTAATTCCACACGTTAGATGAGAAACTGTGGGTAATAACATCTACTATGGCGAGCAGTGTGGTAGCGGAATTTTTTGACAAAGAACTCATACCATGTGATTATTTTTGCTGTGATTATTGGAATATATAACCCATTCTACTGTTTGCTGTGGCATTTTGCTATGCATTTGGGATTTATTCGGGCAAACGGAGAATTAAGCCGACGGTATGTAGAGACGCATGAAATGTGCGTGTGATAACTAAAGCTCACATGACGTCGTTCTGCTGGACTTATTATTAAGCGTCAATTTTGCATTTCTTATCAATCTGGGCAATGTATATACGTGAATGAACGCATATCAATAAAATATTGTTGAGTTGTAAACGGTTTAGTGAGCGTGCAGTTGGCCAAGCGCTAATGATCGTGTAAGTAAACCATATAGCCGTTTCAAGCAGGTTGCTTTCGAGGGGAGTTAGACAGCGGGGTGGTTATCTACGTAATACGCATCTGACGGCTAAATGTTTCTCGGACCACACACAAAAAGGTCATCAGATGATACGGAGAGTTTGAAGGTAGACATTATTTTTGTTAACTTAAGATAGCTGTCCAAATCAATTTTAAAACGCTGCATGTTGGTGCTGGCTCTGACTTCATTTGGAAGTTTATTTGGAATGTAGAAATACTCCACATTGAAGAAGTTTGCACGTATGTTTCTCCGAGATATCAGGGTTGGCAAGGTAGAAACCTTATTCCTTAGACTATGTGGAAGACTGTGTTGTAAGTGGACGGTAAACGCTGTGGAGTCGCATCCAAATGTATGAGTTTATACAGCAGCGTCAAGTTCAACTTTGGTCTACGCAGCTAAAGTGGATCAATACCAAGCCCTGATGGCATTCACCCATTGTTCTAAAACACGGAGGGGTAGGCAACCCCTTACTTCTGCTTGACATTTATAGACTTTCTTCATCATCAGGTTCCTTCCCTCTTCGGTGGGAAAATCCTATAATTAGGCTCCGCTATAGAAGTGGCTCATAACATGAAGTCCGCGATTATCATCCCATTAACCATACTTCGAATTGCTCTAGGGTGTTGGAAAGGATAATATAATGTCGCATGGTCGAACTCCTATTATCATAAAACCTTGTAAACCTCCCCCAGCATGGATTTCTTCCCAAACGTTCTTGCATGACGGGCCAGGTAGAATTTCTCAACCATGTAACAAAATCTACTGACGTCAGAGAAGCGACTATAATTATACTGTCGGACATGGAAAAGGCCTTCCATTGTGTGCCTCATAAGCGTGTTCTGATCAAAACAGCATCCTTTGGTATACGTGAAACACCGAATAGGTGGTTTTATTCATACTTCACGGGCTGCACCTCGAGTGGAAATAGGAGACAACAGCTCACTGTCCAGACCAGTCACTAGTGGGGTGATACAATAAAGTGTTTTGGGACCGTTACTCTTTCTCATATATACATAAACGACATATATGGAGTTATCAAGTGTGGCAAACTATTCCTATTTGCTGATGATATCAAACTTGTTTTCAGCTTTCCTCCTGGCAATCTAAATCCATGTTTGGAAAATACACGGGAAGACATCATGTAATTAGAGATTCGGTGTTAAACTTGGCTGATGAAACGTTCCGCCAATAAATTCACTATCTTTGTGAATGGTTGTCACGTACCAGATGGCTCTATAAAGCTGGAAGGTCACAGCATATCAACAGTCAACTCGGTGCCTGACCTAGGTGTATGCTACTCAGACACATTCAATTTTGCAAAACATATACTTCCTATCAGCTAAAACTAAACACATGGTAAGTTACGTTAAACAATTATTCTTCTTACCTGCTGCACGACTAAACCTTTGCATATGATGCATACGACCCCAGTTTGAGTACTGTACGTTCATATAGAGCCACCTTCGCAAGTCCGATGGGCTAGCTCTATAAAGCCTCCGACGTGCATTCACGAAAAGTTTACTGGGTTATTCATCTTCTCTCAGCCACAGAGGACGCCGCCAGGCGCTTGCACTCGACAAGTTTTGGTTACGGCGACTCAAGATTAACCTTGCACGCATGCATAATCTGGTCTATGGCAATAAATTAACCGTCAGCTTCGCGATTTGCTTACAACATAGGTCTAAGTATAACCTCAGGAACAAGGACTTCGCTTTGGCAGCTTATAAAACTTGGAAAAAACTGCGTTCAACTTTTTTCTAGTGGAATAATCATACGTTTGGCACAAACTCCCTTATGCAGTTAGAGGCAGTAAGAGTATACGTCAATTCGAACGAAATTTAAAAACTTTCCTAACAGTGACGAACTTCATGCCCACTTTCCAGCTCTCCCTTTCTGAGGGCGATGTCTTCGAAAACGGACCTAATAACATCTGAGAGGAAAACCATCTGTGTTGCTTGACGTTCCGTCGCGCATCTCTCGAAGTGATCAAACTTACCAATTTCAGGATGGATAGACTTGCCCGTAAACAACAAAACATGTTTATATCCAACACGTATAGGTGTTAACATGCACACGTCCGTTAGTAATAACCCAATCATCATGGCGCGTTCTCGTTCCATACCTATTGATAGCTTGTGTGTGTGTGGTGTAAGTCATTACGCAAAAGCTTAGCATGCCAGAAGCGTTTGAAAAAAAGAAACTCAACCCGTTTGTCCCATGACTGAATATAAACCTCTCGTTGCAATTCTTTCATCTCGCCCTCTGATAGACCACCTGGTAACCTCTCAGTGTTGTCGGACATTCTTTCCATTCTATATATCGGGAAAGTATGCTAGCCACAGTAGACTGTTTATTGGTCAGTCCGATTAAGTGGATGCCTACTAACGATGATGACCACAACTGTAAGTACACAGGACGAAGCGTTAGCGGAAACGCCATACTCATGGTCAAAGAAATATATGTCGGACTTCATCGATCTTATTTGAACATTTCATGAGCACCTTCTAGGATGATTTTGGACGAGATCTCAAACGTCGATCAGAAAAACGAAGTTATTTCAGTGGAAGACGACAGTTATCATCGTAACAAATTAATTCTGAGCGAAGTAGTGTGAAGAGAACGTTATGGCGTGAACTGTAAATAGAAAGTTACTGAGGTAGTGTCCTGTAACCAGTCCGTTTTGGTCGTGTGAGCATCATGCGAGCACTGCAGCGTTAACCTGATAACTCTAGAGAAGGACAGCGTGCGTTGCCCACTTTCAGTGCATTCAAACTGAAGGGTCAATGAGAATTAACTATCTTTCCCTCAGCCACGAAGCGTCACCTTCATTCGATTTTAAAATAGGCACCATTGTATTTTCAACCACTCGGAAAGTCCTCACAGCCGATGATCACATACCATATGTCGGTCGTACAGAGAAAATTCGTTAGTAATCATATGCTAGGAGGAGCTGGTAATCGACCACCTTTCGCGTTACTGGATAACAACCGTTCGCATGTGATATATATATCATAAATTGCGCAATGTTATTAAGGTCATATAAAAGGTTACGTCAGGAAACCGCATGTTCCTTTGTTCGTCACAGCTTACATAATCAATTTACGTTCTCCTGGTTATCGCGTGATTTCGCTTTTCATTCTTGTTTTCGCGAATATACATCAAGCCCGGACACAGAATCCTGTAATGGTTGGGCGATTCGCGAAATCCTCAAATTTTTTTAATTTTGGGCAACGAATTAATTCCATTCCTGAGGTCCATCCGTTCTTCCACAAAAGTATGTGCTCTCCCATCTCCCCCCATCACGACAAAATTTCCTGCGCTTTTTTCCAGGACTATCTACATGGGATAATGGTGAAATTCTTTGACAGTAAATTCTTTTCATCCTCCGAACACCTCATTTTGGCACCACCTTGACCATTAGGTCAGTGATTGTAACGCGCATCCGAAACCAGTAGGCGCGCACGAAATAAACTTGAATTGTGTAATGGGGCGTGCCGCTGCGTTGTCAGTGCCGTTTTATCTACGTTTGTGTAAGTCGTGTGCACGGCTTATCGGGCCTTTGGCTCATGCTTCTTCCTATTGTTTCTCTTTCAGAACTACTGCTCGAACCCCTACTTCGGAAGAACGCTGTTCTCCAGTGTCTTCATATTGCTCCAGATTCGGGCCACAAGTGCTACGGACAGTTGGAGCGCCATTGGCTCGTCTGCATGTTACATGATCACCTTGTGGAGTGCCAACTGATGTAACCACTCAATTATTCTATCGAGTTTTGGGGATTCTGAGCATTATCGTCCCAGAGGCATGTATCTCTAACCTTGCATCCTAAAATGGAATTTTTCTCTAATATTTTTTTCGTTACTTTGTTCACATAGCTGATTCATTATACAATTTACACTTGTGATGTTCAAATGTGTACATGGTTTTGTAATGCGTACATTGGTCATGCTGTTCTGAGCGCGTCTCTCACAGATGCGCCGAGAAATACACTATCATCATTATTATTAAAACATGAGTAGTGTTTTGGGGCCCAAAAGATACAGAAAGAGTAGAAATATTTCCAGTCAGTTATTGCATGTTCATCTTAGAATTTATCGTCAAGTCGCATAAGATTCTTGACTCAAATATCGGCTAGATATTACCAGATTTGCCACAGCTGAAGCACATGTCTTGTCTTTGGCGACACGAATGCCGGGAATGACAGTGTCCACAAGATGTGCATTTCCCAAATTTTTGACGAACTGAGTTCGGATTACTTCCTTTGTACTACTGAGCGAGTAATATTGGCGCACTTAAATCAGTGCACTGTGTGAATGCGTTATCTTGTTCCGGTCGTAGATCGTTGCTTTTGAAGGAATTGCACAGAACAACCTCAGTAGTCTTCGTAGCTTCTTTTACATCCTCATACTGTTCACACTGTTTGCGAGTAATCTGAAATCTTCGATCGTGATGAAATAGAAGTTTCTGTAGTAACTCTGGTAAGTTAATACCAGCAATCAGTCGATCACGTAGCTAATCCTCTGACTGGATGCCATATTCACACTTTGCTGCCTGTGCTTTCAGTTGTAGGACAAAATCACGTACCGATTGAGATTCTGGCAAAATTGGCAAGCTCAACTTGGCTCTTTTGAATTCTACAAATTTAACGCGTTTAAAGTACTGGAGGAGTACTTTCCTTAGCGTCCGGCAAGGACTGCTAATTGGAGGCTCAGAGGAAGCGAAGATTTGATGAGGGTATAAAATTTCATGCTGATGAAATATTAAAACAACGCAACCTTTTCGTCCGAATCAGATCATGTTAGCCATTAAACGCCAAACCTGGCCGAACAATCATCCACTTTCCAAGCATTCGAACTAATGTTTTGGTATTGATATGTTCGCCGAGTTTGGCATTTAGGTTGCAAACGTTTCATCACCAAGCGAGATGACACCATCAGTGCGTGAGTGTTTCGGCGTATAATTTTGAATGTGGCCGAAACACTCACGCACTGATGATGTCACCTTGCTTGGTGATGAAACGTTTGTAACCTAAATGCCAAGCTCGGCGAACATATCAATACCAAAACAATCAACCCGAGCTACAAACAACACCACCACTATTCCCAATCATCAGAACTAATGTTTATTTCATCCATTTCAGCGATCATTGTAAATAGTGCGAAGGCAAGACGTTAAATGCTGTAATTAGAATTGAACTATGCTGAATAACATAACACTACCGGGCACAATGGCAGCGAACGTATATTATTAAATCGTATGTACCGCTTGTGCAGAATATTGGCATTGTGAAACGGTTATTTAACGGGACGCAAAGCGTGTCAGTTATGCCCAACACATTTATATACGCACCACAAATTTTTGTTCGAGGTTCGCGCTGAACAGCAAGCTTCGAAACCCCTGATATGCCGTAACGTTTTTTTTACGTTGTGACGAGTTACACAGTAAAGCACCTGCGCTTGATAGTTGAGAGCTCCTGAAGAAGTATGGTTCGGTTGTCCCGAGCATTGTTTTTCTCTCTACGCGTGCCTTCTGCATACAGCTTATCGGAAGAAATGATAAGGAGATTTTGACGGCGTACTACCAGCCCGCACAGACTTATCTTAATGCTTGTCTACTGTTAGAAGCAACTGGTGTCGTATTCGTAACCTCTGCAATGAGTGTGAATTTCAGGTCGTGAAGTTAGTTTATCAGACGTGGAACATTTGGCCTTGATGACGGTTGCGAATTTATACTTTCAGCTTCGCTGAAATTCAAGCCAGAGACATCGGAAGTGATAATTACAATAACCATGCAGATCTCGCGGAACTTGCGGGCTTGCCACAACAGCGTGTTCATATCCAACTGATTGTGTTGCCGACAATGTTTGGTATCACACTGATCAACAGGCAATAGGACAAGTGGCGACAAGTGTCTTTATTCGCATAGCTGACTGATTGTACAAGTTACAGTTGTGGTGTTCATGTGTACATGGCCCTACAGTGCGTACATTGATCGCGCTCTCCTGAGCGTGTTTCTCGCAGATGCGTCAGGAAGTGTGCCACTGTCATTATTAGTGGTGGTAGTATTAACATTATAGTAGCCCCTGCGTCTCCTTATACAGTTGTCCGTTTTTCCTCGCGCGCATTTTACGCACATAAAGCACAGCAAACGGGTGCTCCTGGAACTCGTGGATCAGTGCACTCTAAGTTCCGCTTGGACGGACGTTGTGTACCAACTCGAAAACACATGGCTTCGTCCCCAGGAGACTTAGCTCAGACCGACTTGAGGTTATATCGTCTACATTCTTATAAGGCTCTCAGGCGCTCTGTAACTACGTCTTTCGTGACGCCTGTTGCTTCTTCTGATCGCCAGGTTTCCAGTTTCTTTTGAAGTTAAACAACAGCCGTGTCAAACCCACATCAACTCATTCTGGTTGCAGCACACCCCGAACACCGCCATCTCAAGTTTATAGTACTCACGGCGCATTTATCAGGTTCCTACATCTGCCGTATTTGAACCCCCTGTACCCCATATAACGTTCCTTCCTACTGCATGTCTCCAATGATGACTAAACCGAACCAAGATAGTGAAATGAAAGATTCCGAACAGAGCTGAAAGTAGTTGAACGTACAGTAGACGCCAAGGCCATAGGCAGAGCACCAATGAAGCTATGAAATAAACGTGGATATGTGGCCTACTCACAAGTCGCTGTCGTTCGATGAAGTTTGATAAAAGGGCCCAAGGGCACTGGAAGCAGATGCACATCGCTCAATGAAACTTAGGCAAATCTGTTTGTCTACTGAAGAATGAATGAGTTCAGTAGAGTGACGGCCCATCTCGTGAACTGTCCACCCTCAGTCACCGTCAGCTCACGACTTTGGCGAAGTCTTCTGAAACAAGGGCAGGGCTGTATAGCGCATTAGTTACTCCCGCTGCGCGCCTGTTAAATTTATTGTTCAGTATCTCCAGCGCCTATATCGGCGGCAGTTTTGTTGAGCGCAGGTGCACGTTCATAAGCGAGTCTTACTTATTCGCAGCATATAATATTTTCTCCTGTGCTAGCCATCTTGCACTTGAAACTGACCAGTTTTGACGATCTGCTGACAGCTCTTTTGTATGTTCCAGGCAGGATACTGTGCACTGTACAAATCGGCCTCAACAGACTAAATGCTACTTTCCAATACACAGTTTTGCGATCTCGGATGCCTCTGGCAGCACCTACGATCTTCTTCTCTTAACAACGCACAGCTGTTTACAATCCACAGGCGTATCATATTCGGTAAATTTAGCCGCTCTATCTTGTAGTCGTCCCACATGATGTCAGACAGGACGTCACAAGTTTTGTGCATCTTCTGTGGAGGTCTCCAGAAATTTTTTTCATCGGTGGGTTGCACTCCAGAAACCGTCAAAGTGTCCTACTCGCCTGAATTCGGTGTACATTAAAAAATTCTCAGATGTCAATAACGGCCTCCCCAGGGGAAAGGTCACAAAAAGAGTGGGTGGAATGAACGCTCCTACCCAAAAACCAGTTGTCGACGTTGGAAAACGCAGCCAGAGTTTCCACAGTATGGCGATTACCTTCTCCCTAGCTATCATACACATTACGTTCATGCAGCGACCAGTCAGTTCCATTCGGAGCTCAGTCGCGTTTGGGCAGATTACTCGACTGGAGCATGATGAAGTCAAAGGAAATGACGAACTGCCACTCGTCACACTTAAGAAACGTGTGAGGTTTTTATACTAACACCAAGCTGGATTATTTACCCGACTTTTTACTCACCGCAGAATTGCTGACTTTTGGGGAATGACATGCGTCCCATCCTAGAAAGGAACTGGAAGACTTTCGCTCCATGTTGTTCGTGCCTCCGGTATCAAAATGTTTTGAAACTTATTTTTGCGTAGGTAGAGGCTCAGGTGAACAGCAGGGATTCGAGTCGGCTCACTTATCATCGCTTAGGCCCAGAGACCGATGTTCCCCTTCACCTAGCACAACCCATTTTGTCATTGCTTGCAAGAATGTTGTGAAATTCAAATGTGTTTGTTAGACTGCAGCGATGTGTTTGAAGGCCTAATTAGTTCAAATCTTGGATGTCAGTCGACTAATCGAACGAACCCTAATCTGTCCATAGATGCATTCAGCACGCTAAACCATAATCACTCAAGTTCGCAAGTCAGGGAACATTTTATGGGCCTCAGTCCGTTCAACAGTTGAATCAACTTCGTAGAATGTGGCCATATGAACTGGATGGTTCGAGCAATTGAGCGATTCGAGCAATCGACGAAATCCTGCGTCGAACTCTGCCAAATCGTTTGCTGGATTCTGGGATTCTCCGCCCTGCCTCGCAAAAGCGGACCTATCTTGACATTTTGCGGACGCAAACTTCATCCCATAATGGCGAAACACTCCAAAGATGTGTTTAGGCCTTTCACCGAGAGTGACCTTAAACTATTTAAAAAACTGCCAATCCCACAACCTTGTAAAAAGTAAATTAGTTTAACATCCCATTTTTTGGACTAAATCCATGAAGCGATCGAAATATCTTCTCCTCTGTTGTGTGCGTCAAATTTCATAAACTGCGGCCATTTGAATTTTGACCACGTCCTTTTTGACAGCAGACTTCACGTTTGTGCTACTGTTTAATTATTCGTTTTTGTATCGTTTGAAATATCTGCAGTGATCGCGCATAATCCAGCGTGCTCCTCGCATACGCGTTGAGAAATGTATATTATTTATTCATTCAATAAGATGGTAAAGTTGAATACGGTAACAGTAGACGAACTACGGGGACTTCGAGACAGGATCCAATGACAACAAGTCAAGCAATCACGGTAGAATTCTGCATAGTGCAACTGGAGCGTAGGTTGAGCCAATAGTTTGGATAAACACATTTTGGTGAACAAAATTCAAAGACCGGTTGACTGCACGGGAAAAATGTTCGCTACATATGTAGTCACAAGCCCTCAGAGTGTGTCGAAGTTCGCGCCATTAGAGGAACAATCCGTGCAGCAATCCCAAGGCTTAGGCCGTTGCTCGCAGTGGAGATTAGAAATTACTACAACCATGGTCTTGAGTGTGAGAGGAAAGAGACTTAACCGATCAGGAAATAAATATCGGTAGGGAGCGTGACCACCTTTTTATGTTGTGCATTGAACAGTCACCGCATACAACTCATGCGGCTACTTCAACGGATAGAGGGACATTACTAGCAATTCCCAACGAATCCGAAGTTGCAGTCTTTGGTCGACTGCTCCAGAAGTGAAGACCAATTTACTTAATTCTGTGGTGGGACTTGACTGTCTTTAATCACAGGCCCTAAGGTTACGTTGGGGACAATTGTGTCATTGTGTCTCAATTTCAGCTTGCACCGCATCCACACCAGTTGCCCATTGCCGATTGGGCGTCGGACTTTGAGCTTCTAGCCTGATTTTGTTTCCTCGTCCCGGTTAAAAGTTCACTCGAACTGTGAGGTTGGTCAAAGGCGCAATCCTTCCCATGACATCTCCAGGTACGTCGATATGCCGTTTTCCCTGTGGATGAAGGCCACTATAAACAGCATCATAATGATCGTCCTAAGTTTTCTGTAAATATTACCCTTACATCGAGTGCATCCTGATAAACATCTAGTGATTACTTTTGGTAACAGTACAAAATGATTACTTTACGTTGTGGATATCCTCATAAAAATCCGGATGCTCCCACTTTTGCTCAGCTCCTATCTGCATTCTACGTCACTAGTTAGTCCATTTATTGAGGCCTGTGCGCTTCTCAGCTTTGTGCATTGTTCAGCGCTTGTTTTAATTGAAATGCTTTGGAGGCTGTTTGCCTGTGCACACCCAGTGGAACTTGTCTTCCGGTGCTCCCTATTCATTCCGACATGCATGAGCGCCGCGTTCTTATTTCCAAGTCAACCATGTGACTGAATGAGTAAATATTTTTCGCAGGTGATACACATTGTAACCGCCCTGTAACCATTTTCTGAGCTTCCTGATCAAGAGTATCATTATGTGCTTCATATACCAAGTTTTTGTCCTCCATATGCCTAAAACATTCGAATGTAAGAACGCATGCACGCAGAAATGTAATATTTTTCCGTGGAAGGCGTTATTAAGGCCCACACGGGGTGTGTATGATGTGTTGGCAACCATGCTAAAACCGTAAAATCTCATGAGGCAATTCACTGAAATCCTTCTTCCGGAACGAAATGTGGCTAACAAACCACGATTGCATTCATTTCCTCAAAATGCGCCTCCAATTATTGGGCGGGAGAAGTCCATTTATTGGCATGTTCTCAACCATACAGTGGCAGAACAACTGAATGATGTGCTCGATGGAACTCAGGGCTAGGTAACACGCCCGATCACACAGGATGTTGGAAGGTCACCCTAGCATAGAACAAAGTGTTGTTGGGATCTGGCCCGCCACAAACCTCACGAATAGGTCAACAAGGAGCCCCAGTGCCGTTTGAGTAACAAGATATGGAGATCACTTGCAATACTCACCACCGCAACTGGGCAGATGAAGGGCTGGCAAGGCACGTCTGACACTCCGACTCCCCTTATACTAAGGTTTCTATTTGGCGAGCTTCCAGATGTGAACTATGAACGTCAGGCGGATTGAACTTGAAAACTGTGTAGATAACACTCACCATCCGCAGTTCGCCACCTTGTGTGCTCGCGTACAACACAAAGATGGGGAGTTGTCTTCAAGAAGTCAGGTCAAATTGGCCCTCATCTTAGCACGAATGTCAGCGCTACGCAAAAACAGCGCCGTCTTGAAGCTGAGGTAATCAGTCACAAGTAGTGTGTATGTGGCCTGCCATGCGTGGCTCATCGTCAAGCTTTGAGGTGGTTTGGTGTCACTTACAACAGTCACGAGTGAAAACTAGTTAGCCTGTGAGTGCAGCCTAAAAAAATTCGGACGATGTGCGTTTAGTGTACGGCAAGTGACGCCGCGGTAAATATACCGGCACATTAAAGATGATGTTGGCGATTTTCCGTATATGTGCATTCGCTAGGTGCCACGAATGGATGCGATGATGCTAATAAGGTAACTCTCACTGCACAAAGTCTAGGGTTTCGGGGGTGTCAGAGGTGATTTCGCTACATTTTTCATCCGAACGCTGATCACAGACGGAGTTACTCTGCGATCTGGTGGAGCTACAGGCGCTATTTCAACCAAGTTTTGGACGTGAACTAGTGTAAATCTCCGGCCTTCGACGGTATGGTCGAGTGACTCGTTGCGTATGCAACATGCAGTATCATAAGCGATGATGGTCCATCCATCCACGCACAAAGTTCATTTTTATTTTTTTCACTGAGTTCATGGAGAGTTCGTAAGTTGAACTTATGCAATAATGTAGTTTGTAGCAATGCGAGGTAGTAATCTGAATTGCACTGAGCCCAAATGCAGAGCTGGTTTCTATTCAGCAGCAGTATAACAGCGAGTAAAACGCTGAAGCACTAATGTCAATCTCGTTTTGTACAACGTAATTGGTTGTGCACACGAACAACGAGATAGTGTTTGGTTGCCTAATACGATAACCACACCGACCGCAGTGTAAAAAGAAGTCTGGGTTGCTGTGGTGAAGGAGTTCCTTCTTCAAACTTTCAGAAGTTCTCGGCTGCGCCTGCTTGACCGCTGGCACTTTTTCAGCAATTATATTCGGATCTGAAACAAATCCGAGGCAGAATTTTCAGTCTCAGAACACTCACTGAAAATGTAAAAGGAAGTTTCAAAATCTCCCTGCATTCAACACCAATAATCGATAGGCCAAAATAAATAACGGTGAATGGACATGTATGCGTAACGGACCGTACATCTTTGAATAAAACTTTGTGTTGTTCAGGACTAGATCAATAATGTCCAATAATACCTTAAACAGAAATGTCAGCAGACCCTTGTACGACAGAACGCTTAAAATGCTTCGTGCAACCAACAGGAACATAAGACATGTATGCCGGTGTCAATAATGAAGGAATGTTTGGGACTACCCTCAACAGTCAATGGATGTGTTATGTGATGCATAGGATGAGCAAAATTGAAAAAAGTTACAGCACGGACGGTGGGTTAGAAGTTGAGTGCAAGAATGTGACCCTCTAGAGCAGTATCATCGAGGAACTTCTTTGACCTACAACACACAGCTTGACTGTGGCCCATCTCAACGTGTTCATGACATTCGGAACTAAGGAACGGACACGCAGTTCAAGAACCCTGGTGACCACATGAGTGGAAGTTATTGCAATGTTGAACAGAGTTCGGGTCTGCCTGTTGTGGTTCAAGTGGCGTACTTCTCTGGTAAATTATCCTTTTTAACTGTCGCCTTTGTTGACATGCCCACCTGTCAGCACTATTGATGTCATATGTCAAAGCTGGTTGTTCGCCCACAGACATCTCCGGCAGGTTGATAGGATACCTCATTCAGTATAATTCGATTCTGCTGAAGACCGATAGCGTTAATTTCTGCGATTATTCGTTCTCTTAGCTGAATCTGTGGCTGGTCACCGAAATACTACCTTGGCGCTTGGGTTTGGAGTTGAAAGACGAGTGCACGAATATCCTGATTTCCATTCCTTATCAAAGTATGGAAGTTTGCTTCTTCCGCAGCTTCGAAGTTGAAAGAAAGATGGACACTGAAACACTAGATTTTTCATCGTAGTATATGCATCTTTGTTAACCATCATCAGAAAGTGCGGTGTTCCCTTCTCCCCTCCCGTATCCTTGCGGGTGATGCACCAAATTTCAAGGTCGTTCAGTCATATTGGATTTCCAGAGAACTGAATGAATATTCAGATTCCCCAAATTGCACAAATCGATCGTGAGCTCACTGACCGCAACGCCAGATGTGGTGGCCCGAAATACTCCGAAGCACTGGGAAGTGCACCCAGCCGCAACCCAGAGCTCGTTTCTACTCAATAACGATAACAGGGCGGGTAAAGTGACGAAATCTTGATGTAATGCGTAAGTGTTCACATAACTAAACCACGGCACAATGTTCAGCCACCAGCAACAAACACTACATCCACATCCTCAAAGTAGTCAAACAGTACTGTGTGCTTGAGCTGTTGCGGTTGCTCCGCCTAATTTCCCACATTACCAGCAGTTTCGATAAGAACTTTACGTACGACTTCGATACGAAAAACTTAGTTGGAACCTACGAAGATAAAGGTAGGTGATATCTCCGGTTTTCTATGAGAAAGAACAGAGTTGTTGGTTGCGACGAGACTAGCGCTCTTTTGGATGAGTAAGGGCGTTTAACTGGTCAACTCTCCACCATCTTGCTCATCCAATCTGATATTGACATGTTAAATGTGTGGGCAACTGTGGATGAATTCACACTGTTCAGTGGCATCGAAAGGTGAATCACTGTAGTCCTACCGATGTGCCAGCAAACAGCATACTGTCCACCGACTTGTTTAAGTTTCCATCTATGATGGATGCTGGACAAGACCTCTTTTACGGAGTACCGGAAGACCTGGAACAGTGATAGAATAAGGCGGGACTGACAAAATTAAGTTGAAGACACATACCTACTAGGTGACTGGGGTCGCATCTGTCTACTAAAACCGGACGCTCAGATATGTTGCAGGTTCGAGTGTATCTGTCCTTCTGTATGTGTTCACGGCATTATTCACAAGATGTTAGGCTTCTTTGTCCACCTTGATTGCTCATTACTAGTAGATAAGCTAATAGGAAATTTGGACCAGTCTTCGAACTTCCCACCGTTTCGGCGGCGAAGGTGATGGTGCCGATCAAACAGGCCACCGCCTCGCAGCTGCTACAACCGTGCAGTTTTAACAATTATTAGTGCGATGCTTCATATTGCCGGTTTTAGTTGGTTGCAGCGAGGGGCTGAAACTGCGGACTGACCACCATACAACTTGGCAAGTTGTACTCTGCCAACCACCGACCCTGAATGGAGAGGCGATCTTCATAAATGAAGGCGAGTACGATGTGAGGCTCCAGTGTATGGGTAGAAGTGCTTGTTGAGCACTGAAAGAACGTAAGCGCAATGAACCCACGTGTGGCGGTAGAAATAACGTTCGCAAGTCATTTAAATGCTGTTCACAACAAAATCGTTCCCCACGTAGGCGTGATATTGAAAATGGTTACTTTAAAACGACTTGCTTTTGTTCTTGCAATCTAACCGTGGGGCTACTTTGGTGAGGCGTTTCTGTAACGAACGACTGTCGAACGTGCTCGTGAAAAAAAGAGTATTCCTGTCGTGCAAGTCGAGATCCACAATCTCGCGGCGAGCGCATCTGTAAGTGGCCTGCATTTCGACTCACTACATTGGCCATTCACTGTGGGCTCGTACGTTTTGGTTGACAGTCGCTGGGTGGTTTCTCGGTCCCCTCCTTCTCTTTGTTCGCCAGCTGACGCATGGTAACCGGAACGGCCAACGTCCATCCGTGCACAAGTGGCCTGACTAGGTTTTACGTAAAGCCAACTGTGTAACGAACAGTTTATGAGTCTTCCATCCATTCTTATAGTGAAGTCCAAACACCTCCCGAACTTACGCCACCGAGTATGTGAGAGTGCAGCTTACCCTTACCCATCGACCATTGTAACGATCTGGTAAAGGATATTGATTGCGAGAGGAATTTGTCTCTTAACGAGTGCTGCAAACAACTACCACCCAATTACATGTTCTTGATGGAATCACGTGCATAAAAGTAACACAACGTAACATCGCGGTCGAACACGATGTTGCTCATCTTCATCTGTACAGCCGTTTTGTCCACGACGAATGTCTCTACGGCTAGGTGTTCCCCTATCACTTCCCGAAAAATCTGAAACAGTCTACGTAGGGCGGCATATTCACCACTACGAATGTATGCATACACTAAGGGTCGACCATGTCCCACGCTACATGTGACTGAAACCGGTTAAAACTGCAAACTTAAGAAGTATCAGGAAATGTTTGATGACTTACCTGTGATTATTTGTTCCATTTGTGGTATCTACATCCACCACTCTATGCAAAATAGGTGTGTACATGTTGTGTCAATCTTGAATGATGCGGAAGACACCCTTTGAACCAAACTCTGAGAACATTTCTAGCGGGTTTTCTGACTTCAAACAACAGACGCTGCACAACAAACTCACTTGGTATAACGAGCTTTCTTCTGCGTCGAGTGTTACCCAAGTCAGTTGATATGAACGTACTATAAATATTGCCTACGTACGTCTCAGTACCAGTGGTCGGTGAACTGTACTCGACCACGCACTGTGAATCTTCGACGCACTCACAGGTAGCCTTTAATTTGTGAGATGAAAATCGGGCAAAAGGCGATTAACGAGGTTGTTGCACTTTAACTAGAAAAAGCATAAGACCGACAAGCATCTCCTTCGGATAAAATAAAACAGTGACACGCATCAATTGTTGCGAGAGTTAATCAATAAAATGGACTAAGATTAACCCTCTAGGCACATCACACACCCATGCATACACTTCTACGCCTCTTTTAATTCATAAGACGGCCGTTCTCAGGGAACCACGACAGATTATCGACCCCAAAACTGTTTTTGATTTCCGATTGACCCAACGAAGCTATACAAAATCGACGCCTTCCATGTACCTCTGCAGGCGCTCCTTAATCCCCGAAAAAGAGTGAATTTCAAGATAAACAAAGATCACTTTCATAATGTGAAATATGATCCATTGTACGATCTTTCACGTAGCGATAAACCAATGATTTAAAATAATCAAAATGAGGCTGGATCGCAGCGCCACTGTGTTGTTGAACAAATTTTCAAAATAAACAACTGAACAACCTCAACGGTCTTGATCGACGGAATGTTTCCTGGGCGTGAATTATAATTTGGCGACAAACGGGAGGAAGATAAACTATAATCACACAACAAGACATTCATGTTCAAAAAGGCTCTTCCGGGCAGCCGAAGGGTTCAGAAAAAATGGGGCAAGCTTAGCTCCACCAAAGATGATGCACTCACCACTCACTCATTACAGTGACCGGTTACTAACCATTCGCACAAATATCGAATTGGTGCAATAAAACAAACGTCTAGGTCAAAGTCAAATTAGCGGTCAGAAACAGGTGAGTTTGAATGAACAGAGATAAACACTTGGGAAGACAGCGTTGAGTCAGAGTTTCACATGAATGTAATTAAAATACTGATACATTCATGTGTAACTTAAATACCACTGTTTGCTAACAAGATAAATAGGTGCATTTCTTCACGGATTACATTAACTGTGCACTTCTGTATTGACACTTAACAAGTATACGACACGCAAGCGACCAAAACAACAGATGTCACGTTGTAACGCCTCATATTTTAGGAATCCAAGTAATCACAAGTAACTCGTTGTGTAGAGGATGGAATGTTCACATGCTAAGATGGGGAACAGGAAAGTTAGTTACCGAACAGATGAGTTGGAAGCCGTATTCAAAAACACCCGATTGGGCATGCAAATCCGTAAGAAGGGCTTATTCAGTAACATATGCACAAGCGTGAGTACGAAAATTGCTGTATGATAGAGAACAAGTCAGCCAAAATAGCGTCCATAGATTAACCGTTGTTCTATTTCTTCGGTGTTTCTTGTGCTCAATCCAAATACGTGGTCACCGCGAAACCTAAAAGGGTGAGCTAAAAGTTACAAGTTGTTGGGAGTGCAGCTTGATAAACGGCGCTACCGCTGTAATGCGGATTTTTGATAACAAAAAACCTAATGGTAATTTTCAACTTTCGACTGATTTTTCAAAACCTTGCTGTCCCATCAATTCACACCCTTCTCTAAGAAAAATACTGATCGTCTAAAGATGAGTTATAACAATCGGCTGCGGGAATTACGTACAAACCACGGTGAAGGACCTGTTCCACAGGATCCCAGCAAGTTCTTACTGAACTGTTCGCCAGTATAATTCAATTCGTTGCGGCTAAGAGCGTCCGCTTTAGGTCATGATTATAAAGTACCATCAAATAACCCTGGTCGTATTTCTGTTGGAGCCCACATTGCAAATCTTGCTGATCACTTATCTGACCTTCGACCGATCATTGCTGCCACCCCTGGGCAGGTTGAAGACTAGATTCACTGATACAGCTTGTAGGTTAATCACGACTCCGAAGAATAGCCGGTGTGCTAACGCGAGGCAGCACCTGCAGTCGTCAAGAGAGCTCAAGTAAAAAAAACGTAGTTATACTTAGGCATAACAATTGTTTTAAGGCCGTCATTCTATACAGGGATGCGTCCGTACGGATGTCATCATTCTTGAATGATCAAGCAGCTTTGGCGTCTAAAGGGAATGAATGATGTTGCCGAAATGAAGAACCTAATATGACGACATCCTCACATGTTCCCACAGCTGAGGATTATTGTTGAAGTTAAGTGCGAATTTCTCAAGTTTTGTGGGCCATTATCACACCAGCATTACGGCCCCTTGAAGCCGTAAATGTCCTGAATGCCGCTTTGGCCAATTTTGACAATGACAGTCTCCCCTTACATCAGATTGTCACGCTGGATCATAGCTATTCTGTTCCCATTGAAACAAAATTTCAGACATATTTCACTGAAGATTCTTTCGAATTGATCAGTGACCTGGGCAGAATCAATCTTGCTAATGGAGTGCTGCGTTGTGTTGACACTCAGTCACTGTTCACAAATGTCCCACTGCGCGAAGCAACTGGGGGCATTTGTGAGCCCGTTGAAATTAGTTACATTTATTTGCTGCTTCCTACCGAAGTCTTCAGGGAAACTTTGCCGTTTTGTATGGGAATGTCAGTTCTCATTTTCCCAAGCAGTCCTGCCATCAGGTAGACGCAGTCGCCATGGTAATCCCACTAGGTTCAATCTTAGCAGGCATTCTCGTGCTAGAAACTGAGAAACAGCCAGCCACGGAGATGGGAAACTTTTCACATTACAAGCGCTACGTCAAGGATACATTAGTTTCCAGTGGACTTAAACATATGGTAGATAACCTGGTGCAACGTCCAAAGAGTTTTCATCCTAACCTGAAGGGTACTTGCGAATCTGAGATCAACAACTACCTGAAATTTCTGAGTATGCTCGTGAGACATCGCGAAGGTGGCTCGGTTAGATCAAACGTCTAGAGGAGACCCACGTGGTCCGGCCAATGCATAAAATTCGGCAGATTCACACCGATCCAAAATGAATGAACACTAGTGAATACTCTTTCCACGTGAGCTGGGCGAATTTGCACGCACTGTGGAAGAACCAGACCTGATGACTTCTGCTCTGCAACCAAATGGGTACTACCAGAAGGTTCACAGATAGGCAAAGTAAACAAAAAGTACCCCGAGTAGGTAGTCACTGTGGCGAAAAATTAATCTGCATAGAGCTACCTTCCAGTGGTGATCATATTATGCATCAAACAGCACGGTGGCTTAGAAATTCAATCTGGCAAACGTTCAGTCCAGCTAAAGCAGTATGTGTTATTAATGCCGTTGATGTGGCTCCCGTTGAACTAATGTACCCGGTTTAAACGTGAAAAAAGTACGGCGAGCAGCCCAGTTCACGGTTTCACATCACCGGGCTAAATGCACTTCACTTATTAGGAGTAGTTACGTATGGTAAATGAAACATGAATGCATCAAGAAGCGTGTCACCCATGTGAGAAACATTTTGAGGTCTGGTTGGGCGACACATAGGAACCGAATGTATTGAGTAAGGCTGAATGCTGGAATGGTGATCGTGCTCACACAATCTATTCTGCCCGGATACGGATGCAAGCCATAGGAGATATACACTTTTGACAAAGTGTTTCTGAACACATCTTGGGGAGCAAGAGGAGGAGTAGCAACAACTGCGACCGCCGGCAAGCAAAATTTGACATCCTTCGATCGTATCCCAGGGTGCGCAATCCGTAGACATACTCTAAAACGACATACCACGTTCTGGCCATACGATGATTGAATTATGTCTACTTCTGCTCAGCGTAAATGGCGGGAATGTTGTAGCGGCTATTTATATATATCACTGACAATGTTTGGGTGTCGACTGTCACCTGCACGTTCGCGTGCGCTCAAACATATTTTCGAACTATGGACTGCTGAACGGTACCCAGGGCACTGGAAGGTAAGATTCACGGAGCGAACTTGCTTCTCGTTCCGGCATATCGTTGCGTCACATCGCGCACTCCCTCCAAACACACATCGATTTCGCATATCGACAGCATGTTATGTGGCATTACGCTCCGCCAGCCGTTTCTGATCATTTCATCCCGCGAATGATCGGTCACGGTGTGCAACATCTTGCACAGCCATTCATGGATTTTAAACGCAAACCAGATAGGTTTGTCTTTCATTGTTTTCTGACTTTTGTAATGTACCCACCAATTACCACCTACCACTGCTTATTTTCATTGCCAACACTGATTGAAAGCTTCTGATCCATCCAGCCTTATCAGCTTTCCTCCCCGTAGCCGGCCATTTTATTCACGTGGTCAGTGCAGGAGTCACAGCTGTGTCGGCTGCGCGAACTGCCTGAACTCAGATTAATGAGTGCCAGCCTGCCTCACTCCAGTTTCCTTCGCCACATTTAACTTCTTCTGTTTCAGTGACATCCCTGCGTTTGAGCAACCGTTGGAAATATTCGCAAAGTTCCACTTCCACTTCAACATTAAATGGGTCCCTGACGCGTCCCGCTTTGGAAACTAAACAGGACTGATATGCTGGTCCGAACTGTTTTCGTCCCACATTAGAGTGCGTTTCTTTTTAAGTGAGGTTGTTAACCAAAATTCAAACAGCGCGGTTTGGAATATATGTTTATTATGTGTGAAAATATTGTACCCAGTTTCCAGCTCTCAATAATTTCTCCAAACATACGTTGATCGTGCCTAGATGAGTATCCTCTTTTCTGGTATTGTTTCTTTCCGCCCATTTCCGTGGCGTTGTGATGTTCCCGCGAATGGCAAGCGTTTCTCGTGCCTGATGATGGCGGCGGTGGAGCACGTAAATCAGTATTGTGTGGAGGTGAAAAATCGCTTCTCTCTGCTTTTGGACACTTCAAACAACGAAGACCCCGATTTGCTGTTGTCGAAATTACAGAATCAACGTGCTGAACGAACCAAGAAGGATAAATCCTCCACACCGACGGTTGTCCATGTTGACATCAAACCTGAAGTCCATTCAGAAGCCGAGGTGAAGGATGGTGAGGGTTCTGTCAAAGGTCTGCTGAAATCATGTACCAGTCCGAATTCTATTTCAGGTAAGCCTGCGCGTCTGCCGAAGTCGCCAAAGTCACCCAACGCATCGTCAACTACTGTGACAGATTTCCCGAAAGAGGATGTAACTCCGAAAGACTGCGTGCAAGCTCCGGCACAGCAAACCGTACGCGGACGTGGTGGATTTCGTGGATTCAATCGCGGCTTTAGGGGACGTGGTTTTGGTCCCAGACCTGTCAACGATATGCCATCTGATTCGTTTGGCGAGCCCAACTCCCAAAGGTAAGATTCCCTTTAAAACATTAACGGTTATTCATCGCAGGGACTTGCAGTATGAACCACGTGGACGTGGTAGAGGACGCCCAAGAAGTGGATTCAGCAGAGGTAGGGGATCGGCGTACACGGATTTTCGCGAGTCCGAGCGTTATAATGAAAGTGATCGCACGTAAGTAAACAGTCTACTGTAATGCGATGAATTGTTATCCCTGTCCTATGTGATGCGGAATTCTTTTTCTGAGTGTTATCACGCCTCGAGCGCTTCAGTCCGCATTCTTCCTCTTTCAGTGGCGGGAAACCCGGCTTTAGACGTGACGACTACGGTCCAGCTGAAAATATGAATACGGAACAAGCCACGGATGGTAATCCGACCGAATGCAACGATATGGAACCGCTGGAAAACGGAATTACTATGGACGGAGTGGCAGGAGAGAACAAGGAAGAGAAGTTAAATGAGGAGGCAGAAGAGACGCCAAAGATGTATACTCTCGAGGAGTACAAGGCTATGCTTTCGAGCATGAAGCCTACGATTTCGGTTGGGTCTAAAGAGACACGCAAAGCGAACGATGGACGTGATGTTTTTGCCAACATGGTCGCTCACCGCAAACTCAGTGAGCATTCGGAAGAGGAGATTGTGGAGGTTGTAAAGGATATTCAGGTAAGTCCGTTCTGTAATGTTGCCATATTATTTGCAGGAGCGACCGTCAATCGAAATCGACGTTTCATTCATGGACAGGCCAAGCAACCGCGGTAGAGGCAGCCGTCCTTTTGGGAGCCGAGGCTTCGATCGTGGATCAGGTGTCCCAAGTTTTCGAGGTGGCGGAAGACCAAGAGGAAGTCGGGGTCCAAGAGGTAGTTTCAGAGGCGATACCAGAGGTCGAGGTTCTGTTCGGGGTGCTAGCGCTGAGCAGCATTCCGCTCCACCCGTAATCTACAGCGACCAAGATTTTCCATCTTTGAAGTGAACCAGACACATTTCACGGTTCGATTTCTAGGCTCTGCCGTACTGGGTTCTCAGAGGCTTTTAGTATAGCCTTGACTGCTTATCCCTTGCCCCCTTTCGACTCAAGCTGGGTAACTCAACTGCGATGTGAGCAATGCATCGGATTTGTAATTACAATAATGTTCCCATACCTGGTTACCTAGCCTTGTACATGAATAAACATCGTTCATCAAGGTCCTTATGTTCTGTTTGTAAATGTTTCGTGCCCGTGTCAACTGCTAGGGGCGGAGTGCTGCTACCGTTCACCACATTGTGCCGTCAGTCGGCGCTTAGCGCAGTTAGTCGGCATGTTTTTTTTCATGTGGCATTGCATGCCGTGGGTTTACACCGCTTAGTCTCTTCTGCATACGGTTAACGTGCCGCCAGGCTTTTGACAAACTGCGAGCCCGGCGGTTGTGGGCCCTCGCATGCGTCTGCACACCAATCTAGCGATGGCTTACGTCCCTGGAATGATTGTCTATGGAGCTAGTGGCCCACACCACGTAGGGTGCGGCGTTTGCTACTCTTCAGAAGTGGCTCTCTGCCAAAGGCCAACCACCGGGCTGGCTTCGGTGCTTTGTCCTATGGTGTCCAGTGGTGCAGCTGAATGTATGGGACCCCTTATTGGTGGTTAGCAGTGAATCTCGGCACCCAAAATCCGTGAAGTGGTGCGACCTAGGTGAAACGTGTTTTCGCATTGTGGTTAGCACTCGCATTTCTGTTGTATACGATGAACGACCGCTAACCTTACTCGGTTGAAAATAGCGACTTGAGCCGTCTGCGCTTCAGTGGAGTGTATCAATCTTCACTGCGATCCGCTCACTTTTCAAGACTTCGGATGGGAAGTCTTTTCTTAAAACTTCTTAACCTATCGTGGAGTTACGTGTTGGGTGGTACTATGTCATTTCCACCGTTTTCTTCACCGGTGTTTTTGCTGAGTGGTTTTTTGGGCTGTGCGTGAGTTCGCACACTAGTCGGCCACAATAAAAACTTTTGCGGGTGCTTATCAGAGCACTAGGTGTGGTGTGCTTGCGAGGATATAACGCACAGCCTCTAAGTATTGTTCCTGTCCGGTGCCGTTTACTTGCAGCTGGATCGTTTGTTTCCGCTTTGGTGCTGGCCCGGATGGATGCCGCCTCGTGGTTATCGGGTTTTCTAGTCGAGTGTCGTTTAGTGCTCAATGGCTGCTTGTTGAGAACTTTTAACTCACAGGAGAGGGGATGTGCTGTCTAACGCCACGAGGCGTTGACGAAGGTGCCGACGTTGGCTGTCCGGATAGCTTGTTCTACTGTGTGATACATCATGGTTGCCTCGGTCGTCGGGTCGACCCATGTTACTTTTGGGTCTGACATCTGGATGAGTGCTGCATTAGTCCTTTCCCTCCCTGTGCTTGTTCATACAATATCTGCAGAGAAAAGTCAGGTTGTCCAGCTTGTATCGTTAGGACTTCGGGGCAGATTGCGTTGTTCTCGGGATGTGTTGTCTAACGGATCAAAAATGTTGAACGTAGAGTTGTAGGAATCAGGGTTTTCCATATCCTGAAAAGGTCGCCGAGATGATCGTAACAATTGTTCTTACGGGAGCCCAGGAGTTCGTTGGTTCGCATTCTTCTGCATCTACAACAGGTAGGTTTACTGATCCGCCGGCTCGAATGCGGTGTTAGTAATGAAGAATCTACCAACTAGAGCGTTGGATTTTTCGCGTAGGACAAGAGAAGGAAACGGGTCCAGGGAGCGTTGCGAACAACCGATTCGGTAGTGGTTTCGCCGAGGGGACCGGCGCGGCTACTGATTTAGAATATCCCACTGATCAGGTGGCGTGTTGATGAATGCGTACACTGCATGGCAGGCAGGTGTTGATCAGTGGCACGTAAGTTATTACAGAGGAGATCGTCAAGGAGTACATCAGTAACCAGCATGCTCGTGACACGGGCGTAATCTTGTGGTGAACCAAGAAGAGTTAGCAGTTTCCGGTCAGACGACTGGATGTGAATAGCTGTCTTCTAGTGATGGGACTCTTCGCCTATCCCAGCCTAAGATGTGTCGCTTTCGCCTGTCTCGATACCGATTTTAAATTTCCCAAGGGATTCCTGAGCTTCAACGACGAATGCGGTCGCACAACTAATTTACGCACAGGTGGACTTTAACCCACAAATGTCCACCGGGTGGGAGGGTAGGAGAGCTGGCTATACTAGACCCGGTTGGTGTCCTGACGGGAGCACAGGCTAACGTATGTGGTGAGTGCGTCCGTACGGTGTAGGTCGCATGCGAGCAACATCTGGTGAATCAGTCTTGTCTGTAGGTGAGAGAAGGGTCCGTTCAGATTCCGTTGTCGTCCGAACGGCCGCATAAGTGGGGCAAACTTTCTAAAACGGAATGGTGGCCTTCCGGGTAACAGGCGGATGCCAGCTGAGGACGGGTGAAGTACAGAGCGTAGTCGATCGGTCATGGTCGTTGTGCCGGAGGTAGTTGGCAAACTATCGCAGGCCCATTGTGGCATTAGGTAGCTTGGGTGTGATTCAGGGAAGAAATGACTTCATATGATGTGTTCTGTGTGAGGGGGTTGTTAATCACGTCAAATGCCTTGTGCGTGTACAGGTTGTCACTGTCTTAACGGACATGAAACAACGTTCCAGGAACGCGTAACTCTAGTACTACTGTTGCGCAAACCTGTGCACTTGAGGCCATGGCGTAGGCGGCCAACTTAGCCTGAATCAAACGACTTGTTCGCCTGTCAGTGCCGATCGCCTACGTGATGAGTGTCACTTATTTGTTAGCCCGTCGTTCGCTCTTTGTTGTCCAGTAACCTTCATCTGTTTATCCCTCTGTTCACCAGCTGTGGCCCAACTCGCTATTCATATACGAGAAGGAAAGGCGGCCCATTTCGAAGCAGAATCACAGTAACCGTCTTTTTGTTTAAACGTTCAGTTATACAACTGAGGGAGGTCGCTTGTTTAGAGGCCAACAATTGTCTTTTTGGACACCGGCGGGGCCTCTGATTCAGTCAATAGAGCTTCGAACTGTCTATCGGGAAGGAGTGTACTTGAGAGGTACGTGAGCATCCTGGGGGCAATTGATTGTCAAACCTCAAACCGGATTATAGCTTACGGCAGCGTGTCATCAGTGACAGCGTTCGCCGGCGTGTCTTTAGAATGATCGATCGATCATATCTCGGGTTTCGTTGACCTGGCCATGTCTCACGAATGTCAACTAACTGCTTACCACATCTTGTTTGTGAGGGACGGGTTAGGTTAGAAATAACAGCTTGATGGCTAGCGTATTCGGTGGTTTTACGTTTGCTACTCCATATGTATGCCTTGGGCAGCCTCCTAATGAGTTCTCCGGAGGCTTGGCAAACAAGCGTTCTGAGCGTCGCCCGGTGAATGCCACCCAATCAGAAAGCTCTTTCCCAATGTCTGCCTAAATGTAAACGGAGTGTCCTCAGCGTCAACCCATGCGCAACTCTATCACGATCGTTGGACATCGCCGATCGTATATGGAAAATATACGGAAAGCATTTATCAAATATCCGCGTGAACGTCAGGAACACCAGTACTCAGCCGACCGTGTGAACGAGTTCACACGTCAGCCTAAGGCTCTCAGCGCTCACCCTCGTGTACCCCACTGTATATTTCTGCCGATGATCGTTCCGTTCTAGTTCCCGAAATCAGAGAGCGCCTGTAGCAGTTTGTTGACGCCAACCACCGCCGGCACGTACCACAAGCAGTCTGGTAATCGTGCTTGATTATGCCGCAGTTACTATTCCTTCTCCAAAGTGGACGAAGGAATCTGGCCTGCAAGCACGTGTTGACGACAGATATTGGTGTTCCACACCGCCTGTTGTTTTTCACTGTAAACTGCGAACGGTACCTTTATTACCATTTGTGGTCAGCGTCCTCGTATGTCGAATATGGGCCCTCACCACATCACAACTTCTGACCGTGACCGTCGTTTAGACGCTGTTGACTGAGCTGTTCTCGGCGGTCACAAACCATGCGCCGCACCAAAATTTCATGACTGATTTGTCAGGGTTCGGTCAACACTAGACCAGCTGAGAATAGCGTGTTTCAAATCCCATTGCATTTTAGGGCTTGGCATCTTCCACCCGTTGGGTCGTTGGGTCTCGCTTTTCCGTATCATGCCGAAAATGTCAGGACATTGGCGCTCACATGTAGGTGACCGCGCATTTAACATATTCACGATACCCGACAGGCATCCCGTCTCGCATGCACGAAAGATCAAGGTTTTGTTAAGACCACAGCATACTTGTTCTGTTGGAAATCGATCTGGTTTATGCCTACTGCCGGATCTGTACCGCCATGGAGGATGCCCTGGAAAAAGCAGTGGTTACACCGTTCGGCGTGTCCAAGTCCCTGCGCAAGCCGTCCAACCATTTCAGGACTGTCAACATCACAGCGGGTTTGGATTCAATCTACGCTGTACCAGCAGACTTCTGGTGGCTAGAACGCCCGAAACAGAGCACCTGATCCATCCGCGACTGCTCTTCAAACGCTTAACATAATTCAACGTCACGTTCAATGCGGTGAAGTGCCTTTGGCCAACCGGCAATAGAGCTATTCAGACACCACGCCGGTCAGCACGGCCTTCAACCACTGACCGGTAAAGTATGGTCCGTTTGTGACTTCCTACAGCGCTCGCTGCTGCGCGTTCCCTAACCGACGTATCCAGTTGTCAGCAGAAGCTACTGTATGTGATGCCGCATTATTTCGATATATGTGCCACCCAACATCTTCGTGGATCCGTCTGACACAGTAGTTGATGTCGAGCTCCAGCAGTTCGTTGATCAACTCTAGGGACAACTTTCGTTCTCTTTTCATACTATTACTGCCCGCAGAAAGGATATGGAACCGTCAGTAGAATAACTGCTTGTCCGTTCGCCAATAACTCCTTTTTATAGATTACGTCCTCGGCAACCGTTACAATTGTCACTCGCCCCCTACGAAGTACATCGCTTTCATTTTCATTTCACATTTTCCTACAGACATGTGTTTGTGGTAACTCTGTATTCAATGCCTTGTCACAAAACTTCTTGGCGACGATGCCATCGACACAACTTTTGGGAACCGATTTCCGCGCCTCCCTGCTCCTCGTTAATCTACAGTCATCGACAGTACTCAAGTCGATTCGGTGCAACACTTCCGCGAGACGCGGCTGTACAGTTTTGCCGTTAACGTTCTAACGCCACGTGTTCGACACGCCACTTAACACTACCCATCCGGATCACAACCAGGTTTGCCGGGTATGCAAAAGAACCCTGGGAACTGGGTGACTTGGGTTGCCGACAGGCTCAAATCCGACGTCACGTGTCAGTTCGGATTAACTGATGTCCTTTGACTGCTAGCCGCCTAGTGCATCTTCCTGTGGATATGGTAGGTTTTCTGCCACTTTTGAATGAGGTGGTCTGTATTTTAACGACGGCGACTCAAAACGTCTTCGAAAACTCCAGGATTTGCGTTGTTCGCTCTGTGCTCTCTGGATTGGCTTGTTGTTCGCCCCTACGCTTAAGCTTAGCTGTTTTCGCTTCGCATGTTCGTTGGCTAACATACGCCTGGGTTGAATCAAGCTTCGAGGCTCGACCATCATCTGTGCAACCGGCGTACTTCCCACCCCATGGAATTCCATACACTAACTTTCGAGGGAGTTCCTTACTCGTCACTACATCATAAGGAAAGTGACTCAATTAAGAGCTCTGTAGGAACTGTTGACTAACACTTTTCCACCTGTGGGGTCTAGAAGTTGAGGTGCCAATCAAGCTGATCCGATATCTGGTGCAGCATGAACCAGACGGGACCCGGTATGCCTGGTGACAGTTGTCCTTGCGTGGAACGAAGGGTTGTATTCACAATAGTGACACAGAGGTAACCCTGGTCTGCTTGTGTGATACTTTGCATCATCATCTTCCAAGACCGCAATGCGCTGGTGGTTCTCCTCTGCTAAGTTGTCAAACAACTACGAAGAAAAAGGAAAGCAACAGGAGAGGCCCACCTAGTAAACAAATGTTCATGTGTACGAAAGTTCATCAAACTACTTGCAAACAGCAGATGAACCACCAGAATTGCGACGTCATCAGTAAAACACGACTCTTATGGCTTTCGTCGTTTCGCGTCACTTAGTGCACCTACTTCTCAGACAAATCGACGAAATAGCAAAACTCATGTCCTTGAGCTCAGTTTACCGGATTGGCGGGTCTCAACCTATACATTGACCAATTTATTGGCGAACGTTTTCATTTCTCTACGTCAACTCATCCATCCATCTCGCACTTTAGGCCAGTCACATACAGATTCGTCAAAGTATGATTGGTGTGGCAGACGACAGGTTGAAATCCATAGCACATCGCCTAGAGATCTAAGCTTTTGCAAACTTGAGTGTTGACCAAAGAAACTTGGCTTTCACTGCCAAATACATGCTATCTAACCTCATCATTGCTTATCCATTGTCGCCATCTTATTGGAGGGATCGAGCGTACACATCAGTGGTCATTACTTGAAGACGATTCATGTCCCAACCGGCCTACCAAGTATTGGAACCGTCTAACAACAGCCCTCAATCGCCTTATATATGCGACCCTCAGGATTAAAGGAGATGCTCGGATTGTCCTAGTTGGATGAATCTCGTCCTGGGCTTGGAGGTACGAGCTGCTTGGAAATTGTCAAACCTTGTTGCCAGTATAATCAAGATCATTCAGTCTTCCACTAGGTTAGAGTTTCAGGTATGTTCACCTACTCCATCGGTATACCGCTGCGTTTAAGTGACCAAAAGTGTAAATCCATCCACTGAACCGATCACACCTTTATAGTTGGGGAAATGACTTGTTGGCAGGGTGTGCACAACATTACTCCTGGATTTGGGAAGAGTAAAAATGTGGCCAGTGCATCCCCGTCTAGGGTGAGGCCTTAACTGTTCTGCCCTGATGTCTGCCTCTCTAGCTACAGTGAGTCGACAAAGTATAATGGATGTCAGAACACTAGTAATGACTGAAATCAGGCTAATTTCCGCATGACTTTCGCAAGGGCTCTGGACCCCTTCCTCACTATGAACACAATTATCAAGTGACCGCCGGCTCAGGGGGATGTTCTCCGTCGTCCACATAAGTTGAGACGACTGAGTCAATGCCTCTACTAACGCCTATCCTCTTCATTGGAAAGTCCCTCTACAAGACCGCATGGGCCAGCAGTCCTGTTTCGTTTGAGGGCCAAAATGCAATTACGAACCTCAATTTTAATGGATGGCCCTAAACCTACTGACCAAGGTGCTGCTTTGCAAGTTTGCGGCGGTGACAGCGTAGCCGGGAGGCCGGCCAAGACTGTCAGCATGCTCCACCCAACGCTCCAGTCTTCTCGATTTATTAGAGATGAGTGTGCCGTCTGACTTGTTGATGGCCTCATTAACAGACGATCGCCTTGGACTCGCCGCGTGGCTAAGCCTGAGGAGCATGCCAGTGTTTCCTGAAGTAAAAACGGTCACCATTTGCCTTGAAATTAACAGCAACCGCGATTTCTACCCGATAATGGTTATGCAATTCAGGTGACTCTCCGGCCGCCGTTACCGATCAGGCTGTAGTAGGTACTGTCCACAGCACGACGGCCACAGCCGTACTGATAGATTGGATTCCTGTTAATCGTCAACTTTGTGCCGTCCACATGGCAGGTTCTGTTAGGGTCAGTTCTAGACGCATAATTGTCAGAAATCTTTTCGTTGTGTCTGCTTATGCTCCATCTGACTGTAGTGATATCGGCGTCAAAGACCTCTTTTATTCGGATGTGGCCGCTCTCCTTCGGTCGACACGTGGTTCTGATATAGTCGTTCTGACCTGAGATATGAACGCCCAAGTCGGCCGCTTCGGTGATACCGAATCTCGTCTAAGTGGCAGGTTTGGGATAGCATCACATCGCTCGGACAACGGTGGGCGACTATTGCAGGTGTGCGGTGAACAAAGGCTGTTTTTAGCCAACACTAGTTTTAGGCATCGTGCGCATCATTGCTATACTTGGCACCCTCCCTCTCTGAATCAGACCTGGTCTCAGATAGACCACATAGCTGTTAGTTATAGGTGGCGGGGTTTCATTCAGGACTGTAGTCCTTATTGGAGCACGTACCTAGATTCAGATCATGCGCTGGTACGTTGTCGTCTCGTACTCACTTTTGCTGGACAACCTCCCCACCGGCAGCAACGATTGGTTGTTGAGAAACTGACTATATCGTCAGTTAGAAACTTGTCTTAGTAGTTCTCAGTCCGAAGATCCTGATTGCTGCTGAACCCAGATCACACAGGCCATTCGTGAAGCAGGCAGATTGGCATGCGGCACGGAAGTCCATGGAATGAACAAACATTGGATCTCGGAGAAGTCCCTGGAATTGTTAGAAGCCAGAAGGAACATCCCTCCTGGCAGTTCATATAACAAATGTAGAAGAGTTGTTCGTAGGAAACTGAAACGTAGCCTACATGCTGATCGTGAGGCTTGGTTATTGGGAAAAGTTGAGGAAATGGAGACGGGTTTTGCTTCAGGAAACACTGGCAAACTGTTTAAGCTTATCCGTGCCAGTGGTCTCAGGCGACCATCTGCCAATGGAACTGCGAGATAGATGGCACACTCATCTATAATAAGTCCAGAAGGTTAGAGTGGTGGGCGGAACATTTTGAGGGTCGATTTAACTGGCCTCCTGCATCTACCGCGTTGCCGCCACAAACTTGTGTTGTAGTGGCCTGGAACCACTCACTGGGACTGAGGTCCGCAATTGCATTAGGTCTCTCAAGCGTGATAAGGCTGCTGGTCCAGATGACCTCGAACCGTACTTTTCAAAGAAGGGGGAGATGCGTTAGTACAAGCTTTGACTCATTTATTTCAACTTGTGTGGACGACGGAAACTATCCCCTCGAATTGGGGTCACTCGATAATAGTTCCTATATTCAAGAAAGGTGTAAGAGGCTCTTGTGAAAACCACAGAGGAATTAGTTTGACCCCAGTCATTTTTAGGATTCTAGCATCAATTATACTTCGTCGACTCACTGCAGCTCGAGAGGTAAACATTAGGGAAGAACAGGCAGGATTTCGTCCCGGGCGGGGATGTGTAGATCACATTTTCACTCTTCCTCAAATTTTGGAGCAGCGTCATGTGTACCGCCGGCCAACAATTGTTGTGT